>JAKSZT010054051.1:2816962-2914455 GCA_026826555.1 Tolypeutes matacus
TTTTAAGATTTTATTTTTTATTTATTCATTTATCCCCCCCTTGCTGCTTGTGCTCGCCGGGTCAGCCAACCACGCCGCGCGGGTGGGCCTGCCCCCACCAGGAGGACCCGGGAACCGAACCCGGGGCCTCCCATATGGTAAACGGGAGCCCCACTGATTGAGCCACAGCCGCTTCCCTAGAGTAATAAATTCTGACCCACAGCAATTTAAATGCAGCCCCACCTTGGTTTCTTGACTGGGGAGTAGGTTTTGGCTGCAGCTCTGCTGAGATTCAGGGCTCAACCAGCATATGAACAGACTGAGGATTTAAGTATCTGGGACATATATTTAATGGGTATGGTGCTAATTATAGATTCAAATAAAAGGAGTAGAAGAATCGTGTGTAAGGAAATTATAAATGAGTCTGTTACTTTAAACAAATAGGTTATCATATATTCCAAGGTAAGGCCCACCAATGGGGTGCTGATTTCATGGGGTTGTCTGCCTTGCCTATAGTGTCCAGATGTCTCTAAAGCCTTGGGAACACCCCTGGTTGAGGCTTTGTTTACTGTGCCAGTTAGTGAGATCTGCCTGAGACATGCATAAGTGTAACCTCTAAAATGACCTTCCAAACTCTCACCCATAAAAACTCTTTTTTTTTTTTTTTTTTTTTTTAAAGATTTTATTTATTTATTCATTTATCCCCCCCTTGCTGCTTGTGCTCGCTGGGCCAGCCAACCACGCCGTGCGGGCGGGCCCGCCCCCACCAGGAGGCCCCGGGAACCGAACCCGGGGCCTCCCACATGGTAAACGGGAGCCCTACTGATTGAGCCACAGCCACTTCCCATAAAAACTCTTTTGTATTTAATGTTTACCTCTTTTGGTCAAGGTCTTTTTCCAAATGCATCGCTGGTTGGAGCTTGGTATTACTCTCTTGGTGCCAGGGAGGCTCATCCCTGGAAGTCATGTCCCATGCCAGGGGGGAAGGCTATGATTAATTTTGTTTACTTATTGTTACTAGGGTGCTTATTTGTCTTATTTATTTAAAAAATGTGCCATAGGTATGTTTGTATAAGAAATACTTATTTAATAAGGGAGCTATGTGTGATTTACAACTTATGCGAAGGGTCTTGGAACTTATGGATCATGTAAAACGAAGTTCTACTTGTATATAACACTTAGTCCTTGTCTTCACGGCACTTAAAATTTAGTTGGGGAGATAAGATGTAACCAAGAAAAATTATCTATATAGTGTTGGCAATTACTTTTTTTTTTTTTTAAATTAGAGAAGTTGTAGGTTTACAGAAAAATCATGCAGAAAATAGAGTTCCTGTATAACCCCCTGTCACACTCAGGTTTCCCTATTATTAACACTTTGCATTAGTGTGGTACCTTTGTTCCAATTGGTGAAACAATATTATAATTATACTATTAACTATAGTCTGTAGTTTACATTGGGGTACACTGCGTTATGTTGTATTTTTTTTTTTTTTTTAATTTCCCCTTTTAATTGCATTCAATTTTATAATTCAGTGGTGTTAATTACATTCACAATGTTGTGCTACTGTTACCACCATTCATTACCAAAACTTCTCCATCACCCCAAACAGCAACTATGCGCCAATTAAGCATTAACTCCCTGTTCCCTCCCCTCACCCTGGTCCTGGTAACCTGTATTCTAATTCCTGACCCTATGACTTTACTTATTCTAATTATTTCATATCAGTGAGATCACACATTTTGATGGAGGGTCCCATTAGCTGTTGTGAAGAGGCTATGGTGCCTGCTCTGGACCAAATCAGCCTGGGAAGGCCCTGTGGGGGGAGAGGAGTGGGGGGAAGGCAGAGATTTAGAAAGAGGGGGTCAGTTCTAAGAAGGTAGCAAGCTCACATCTGCAGTTCAAAAAGGAACCTAGAGCTCCACAGAGTGATTTTGTGATTAGAACTTGTTCACAGTTGCCAAGCATTTCTGAGGGAAATGCCAAAAAAAAGTGTCCTTACTTCAGCCACTTGGCAGAACAAATAGGTGGAGATGAGGTTTGGCTCAATGTAGGTTTGAAAATGACACTTTTTTTTTTTCTTTACATTTTCATTTTTAGGCAGCTTCACCCCAGAGCAATGGAGACTCCAGTCAACGGGGCACCCAGGGATGACAGTGTCTGGTCCTCACACAATAAAATGCTGGCACAGCCCCTGAAAGACAATGACATAGAGGTGAGATGTCTGGACATGTAATTAAAAAAATTCAGTTAGGGGCTTTGTTGAAATCTCTGGTTGGATTCATGAGTCAACCTTATTAGGAACAGCCTGGAAATCAGTATGAGATGGAGAAGTACTAAGTGGACAGTGGTTGGCCAAGTGGCTCAAAGTCCTTTAAGGGTAAATGGGAATATTTATGAGTTTCTACAAAGTGTTGGATTCTATGGAGGAAGAGTGGTGTATTAGTCAGCCAAAGGGGTGCTGATGCAAAATACCAGAAATTGGTTGATTTTTATAAAGGATATTTATTTGGGCTAGAAGCTTACAGTTACCAGGCCATAAAGTATAAGTCATTTCCCTCACCAAATTCTATGGCCATGTGTTGGAGCAAGATGGCTGCTGATGTCTGTGAGAGTTCAGGCTTCCTGGATTCCTGTCTTCCTGGTGCTTGCTTCTCTCTGGGCACAGCTCCTCTGCTAGCTCCACAAGGCCAGCTGTAGACTATCAAGTGACTGGCTCTGTCCCTCTCCCCAGGGCTTCTGCTATGTCTAAGGAACCATCTCTGTTCCTTTGTGTTCTTCTCCTGTGTATTCACTTCCCGGGCTCCAGCTCAAAAGTCAAAACTCTGTCATTTGCCATGTCTTTTATCTGTGAGTCCCCACCTACCATGGGGTGAGGACTCAGCACCCTACTGATGTGGCCCAATCAAAGCCTTAATCATTATTTACACAAGTAAAAGCAAAACCTCTGAATTCAATAGAATCTAATATGCCCAGAGGAAAAGACCAGCTTACAAACATAATCCGTTATCTATTTTTGGAATTCATAAACGATGCCAAACTGCTACAGGTAGGAAAGGGAGAGGGCAGTCACTGAGATTTGACCCTTTCCTTATAGGTCAGAGGGCACTGTACTGGGTATCTGGACACTTAAGGCATCCTTTGTTTGTTTGTATAATAGCTTTATTGAGTTAGAATTCACATACCATACCGTTCACCCATTTACAATGGAAAATTCAGAGGTTTTGAGTAGATTCACTGAATTTGTGCCACTTATCCCCACAATCAGTTTTATTTTTATTTTTTAAAGATTTATTTATTTATCCCCCCCCCCATTGTTTTGTGCTAGCTGTCTACTCTCTGTGTGTTCTTCTGTGTCTGCTTGTCTTCTCTTTAGGTGGCACCGGGAGCCGATCCTGGGACCTTCCAGAGTGGAGAGAGGCTACTCAATCTCATGTGCCACCTCAGCTCTCTGATTTGCTGCGTCTCTCGTTGTCTCTCCTCTGTGTCTCTTTTTGTTGTGTCATCTTGCTGTGCCAGCTGTCCTGCACAGGCCAGCACACCTGTGCAGGCCAGCACTCCGCCTGGGCCAGCTCTCTGCTCGGGCCAGATTGCAGCACAGGCCAGCTTGCTTTTCACCAGGAGGCCCTGGGAATCGAACCCTGGACCTCCTATATGGTAGATGGGAGCCCAATCACATGAGCCACATCTGCTTCCCCATAATCAGTTTTAAAACATTCTCATCACCCCAGGAAGAAACCCAGTACCCATTAGCAGTCCTGCCCTGTTTTCCCCCAACCCACCCCAGCCCCTGACAACCACTAACCTACTTTTTTGTCTGTGGATTTGCCTAAAGTATCTTTTTTCTTAAGGAAGGGGATCGGGGAATAAAGTTCAGGGAGGATTAGAAGTACCAGGAAGGGGTAAAATTAAGAATTAGAGGGCATACTTGTTTTAATTTTATTTATTTTTCTTTATTTTATAAGGAGGTACTGGGGATTGAACCTGGAACCTTGTACATGTGAAGCAGGCGCTTAACCACTGAGCTACATACACCCTCTCTGGCATACTTTTTTTTTTTTTTTTTTTTGAATAAAAGGAAATCTTTAATATTAAAAAAAAGAAATAGGCAGTAGTGATGGCTGTACAAAATTGGGAATATAATTAATGCCACTGAATTGTACTCTTAAAAATGGTCAAAATGGCAAATTTTTGTAATTTATTTTTATCACAATTTTTTTTTAAAGGCCTCACCAAAGTTGCCTTCCTAAATGGACCATCTGTCCCAAAGATAAATTCTAGTTTTATCCTAGGAGATAAAGAACAACTCATACTTTTTAATGGCAATTTTTCCAACCTCAAAACATTTAATGTCCAACCTCCACTTGGCATCCTATTACATTCCCATGGGTTTGCATAGTTTTCCTTTATCTCCAATGTCATAATCACATCATAACTCTGACTCTGCTTCTTAGCAAAAACAAAAAACAAACAAGCAAAACAAAGCCCAATGTGTGTGCTTTAAATGGCTTGGATAGAGTTGTTTCATATATATCCTATTAATAGTGCAAAAAGAACGGTCCAAAATCCACATAATCCCTGTCCCAGTCAAAATGTATTCCTGGAAAAAATCAGAGTTTAAAAAAATCAGGGTTTAAAAAAGTCCGTACTGGAATGTGCCAGGCTATTTTGTAGCCATGGACTTTTACGCTCCATTTTTGCAATGGGGTAATTATCGGACTGCACGGAAAAGGTCAGTTGGATCCAGGAGTGAGTGAAAGTGACTGCATGGGATGAACAGCAGAAAATGCATGTGAGTGAAAACCATTCCAAATAGAATTGAGAATGGCATTTCAATCAAAAGAGGCCTTTAAAAATAATGATTTTCCTTGTTTATTATAAAATCAACACATTATGGAAAATACAGGTAACCGAGTAAGTTTCCAAATCAGGGGTTGCCTATCCTTTCTTTTAATGCCCAAATAATGACAGTTTGAACTACCCACCTTGTGTAATGGCAAGAAGTCCAGTGTTTAATTGGTTTCCCTGACCTGAGTGTTTCTGGGAATCCTTGGGAAATGCTGACATGTTCCACAAGTCTGAGCTGCCTTTTGTTGGCCACCTCAGCCAGCCAGTTCGTTTTGTTCCACTGCTTCCCTCTCTTCAGGTCACCCCTTGCTAACTTCACCATTCAGCTGGCCTGCTACTGACAGCTTCATCACCAGTGGATGAAGCTCTTTTTTTTTTTTTTTTTTTAAAGATTCCATTTTATTATTTATTCATTTATCCCCCCCTTGCTGCTTGTGCTCTCTGGGCCAGCCAACCACGCCGTGCGGGCGGGCCTGCCCCCACCAGGAGGCCCCGGGAACCGAACCCGGGGCCCCCCACATGGCAAACGGGAGCCCCACTGATTGAGCCACAGCCGCCTCCCTGGATGAAGCTCTTCAACAAAATAAGCCTGGGTTGTAATAGTTAACAAGACTTGACAGAAAATTTCAGGATACCACAAAGAAAATACAGTGCCCATCCCTACCCCCCAACAAAAAAAATTAAAACTAGATACCACTGAATATGGACCCATGAGCTTCCATGGAGTGTCCCTTAGTGGCTGCCTCCATCCTTAGCCTCCTGGTTTGGGGCCACATACTTGTTTTTTTTTTTTTTTTTTTTTTTAATTAAAAATTTTAAAAAAAATTTTTACTGGGAGGTCCTGGGGATCGAACCCAGGTCTCTCCATAGGGGAGACGGACACCTAACCATTTGAGCCACATCCATCCCCCCACATACTTGTTTTTATTTTTATTTTTATTTATTTATTTATTTTTATTTTTTTAAAGATTTTATTTATTTATTCATTTATCCCCCCCTTGCTGCTTGTGCTCGCTGGGTCAGCTAACCACGCCGTGCGGGCGGGCTTGCCTTCACCAGGAGGCCCGGGGAACCGAACCCGGGGCCTCCCATATGGTAAACGGGAGCCCTACTGATTGAGCCACAGCCGCTTCCCACATACTTGTTTTTAATATTCATTTTCTCTTCATCATTTTGTTTTCCCTAATTCATCGTCTTCTACCAGTTCTTTCCCAGCTGATAAAATTTCCTGAGGACTAAGGGAGGTTTCTGCTATTTCTTAAGTGTTATGACGCCTTCTTAATTTGTTTATTTCGGCAATGGTCAGCTTCCAGGGCAAAATATGAATCTATAATAATGTCTTTTCTGTTTTAGGAGCTTATCGCTTTGATCAGAGCAAAATCATTAATGAAAACACCCAAATACTTAATGTCTGTTTCATTCTCATAAGGTTTACAACATCATCAAGAAAGAGAATAATCGGCAAAAGGTTGGACTAGAGCTCATTGCCTCAGAGAATTTCGCCAGCCGAGCTGTTTTAGAGGCCCTGGGCTCTTGCTTAAATAACAAATACTCCGAGGGGTACCCAGGCCAGAGGTATGTGAATGCATTCAAAGACCTACTTTTTTTTTTTTTTTTTTTTTTTTTTTTAAGATTTTATTTATTTATTCATTTATTCCCCCCCACTGCCGCTTGTGCTCGCCGGGTCAGCCAACCACGCCGGGAACCGAACCCGGGGCCTCCCATATGGTAAACGGGAGCCCCACTGATTGAGCCACAGCCGCTTCCCCAAAGACCTACTTTTGATATACGGATGTGAACCCCAAATCAGTATAGAATCTAAACATTCGGAAGTTTCAGAAAATAGCAAGGCTATTTTGGGAATTTCTGTTCCGCTCCTGCTTTCTGGTGAAACTTTTGTATTATTTCCAACGTGGGATACCACTGATATTCTTGGAGCAGGTATGAACACTCAGATTCACCTTTTCTGGGGCCTTTGGGAACTTTCTAGAATAACAGGCCAGTGTACAGGGAGCATTGAGCTGCTGGGCTGTTGTTCCAGTTCTCTATCTAGAAGGCGGCCAGAACTCTCAGAATAGCACCATGGAAGCTTGTTGTTCGGCAGGAAATTGACTTGATATCAGAAACGGCCAGGAAATGGAAAATGAATCTGTGGTACTGAAAGCAGTTTCTGTATTATAAATGTTGCATTGCCTCAGCTGCGATTGCAGTTAACTCTTTGATCCTGAGAACCATGACTTGTTAAATTAATTTTTCATTTTTGCAGTCATCCTTACCAAACAAAGTAAATTACAGAACATGAAGTATGGCTTTTGCGAATTTGTGTATTTGTGTCCCAAAGGAAACAAAAGAAGGACCATACTCATAGTACAAGTTGCTGTCTACTCTGAGACCTTCTGGAACTCTCTCTGGAAGAGCTGAGAATCAGGTTGAAAGAATTGGCTTTCTCCTACTTTGAATAACTTTTTTTTAAACATGATAAAAAATACATGACTTAAAATTTACCATTTAACCATTTTTAAGTGTACAATTCAGTGGCATTAAGTCAAGTTGTATAACCATCACTACTATTTCCAAAATTTTTCATAATCCCAAACAGAATCTCTGTACCCAATAAGCAAGAAATCCCCATTTCCCCTTCCCCTGTCCCCTGGTAACCACTATTCTATTTTCTGTCTCTATAAGTTTGCTTGTTCCAGATATTTCATGTAAGTGGAATCATACAATATTTGTCCTTTTGTGTTTGGTTTATTTCACTCAACATGATGTCTTCAAAGTTCATCTGTGTTGCTGCATGGATTAGCACTTCATTCTTTTTTTTTTTTTTTTTAAAGATTTATTGATGTACTTATTTTTATTTATCACCCCTGTAGCCATTTGGCAGTTTGATGTAATTATGAATTCCAAAAATCTATATTAGATTATGCTTGTAAACTGATCTGTTAATCTGGGCATGATTAGTTTATGATTAGGGCATTAACTGGGCCACATCAGTAGGGCATCAAGTCCCACCCCTTCGTGGGTGGAGAATCAAATATAAAAGGCATGGCAAGAACAGAGTTGAAGCAGTTCTGAAGTTGGAGTTTTGATGTTGGAGAGAAGGCCCTAGGAGAAGAGAAGTGAGCCGTTTGCCTGATAGTCTACAGCTGACCTTGTGGAGGAACCAGAGGAGCTAAGCCCAGAGAGAAACACAGCCCCAGGAAGAGAGGAACCCAAGAAGCCTGAACCCTGGCAAATGTCGGCAGCTGTCTTGCTCCAACACGTGGCAATGGACTTTGGTGAGAGAAGAAACTTATGCTTTATGGCCTGGTGACTGTGAACTTCTACCCCAAATAAATACCCTTTATAAAGACCAACCCATTTTTGGTATTTCACATTAGCACCCCTTTGGCTAACTAATACAACCCCCCTCTCCAGATGGCTCTCTTGTCTGTCTGCTCATTGTTTGCTTACCTTCTCCAGGAGGCACTGGGAACCGAACCCAGGACCTCCCAAATGGGAGGTGAGTGCCCAATGGCCTGAGCCACATCCGCTCCCTGCAGGCTGCGGCGTCTGCTGGCTTGTGGCATCTGCTTATTTAGGCATCTGCTAGTTGCGGTGGTGCGATGTCTTCCTTGTGGTGGTGGGTACGGCGTCTGCTCATCTTCTTTATGAGGCATCGAGATGTGAACCCAGGACCTCCCGTGTGGTAGGCAGGCGCCCAACTGGTCGAGCCACATCCACTTCCCTTCATTCCTTTTTTAATGGCCAAATACTATTCCATTGCAATGGAGCTACCACGTTTTGTTTGCCCATTCATCTGTCAGTGGACTCTTAGGTTGTTTCCACCTTTTGATTATCATGAATAATGCTGTGATGAATATTACTGCATCCCTGCTTTCAGTTCTTTTGGATATTTGTGTAGGAATGGAATTGCTGGGTGTTTTAGTTTGCTAAGGCTGCTGGGAGCAAAATACCAGAAATGGTTGGCTTTTATAATTGGAATTTATTAGGAGAGAAGCTTACAGTTCCAAGGCTGTGCGAAAATGTCCAAATCAAGGCATCATCAGAGATGCTGTCTCACCAAAGTTTGGCTACTGGTGATTATGGAGTCCTGCCATGTGACAAGGCCAAATGACAGGTGTTCTCTCTAGAGGTCCCTATCTTCCCTTCTAGGCTCACTTTCTCCCCGAGCTCAGCTGTGGGCGGGCGATCAGGTACATGGCTTGTCTCTCCCTTTTCCTTGCTTTAGGCTGCTTTGTTGATTACAGCCTCCCGCCTCTCCCTCAGTCTCTCTCTTTTTTTTTTTTTTTTTTTTTTAAGATTTTTAAAAATTATTTCTCCACCCCCATCCCCCTCGCTGTTTTGTGCTCGCTGTCTGCTCTCTGTGTGTTCTTCTGTGTCTGCTTGTCTTTTCTTTAGGCGGCACCAGGAACTGATCCTGGGATCTTCCGGAGTGGAGAGAGAGGCGTGCAATCTCTCGTGCCACCTCAGCTCCCTGTTCTGCTACATCTCTTATTCTCCCTCTTCTGTGTCTCTTTTTATTGCGTCATCTTGCTGCGCCAGCTCTCCACACAGGCCAGCACTCCTCTGTGGGCCAGCACTCTGCATGGGCCAGCTTGCTTTTCACCAGGACGCCCCAGGAATTGAACTCTGGACTTCCCGTATGGTAGATGGGAGCCCAATCACTTGAGCCACATCCGCTTCCCTCTTTCAGTCTCTTGGGGTTTCTTTTAGCTCCTCTCTCAGCCTCTCGGGGTTTCTCTTTCTGCAGCTATAGGCGATTCTGGAGTCCTTTCTCACATGGCAGGGTAACGGTAGCTGTCTTTCTCTGTGTTTTTCTGCTTTCAGTTCTCAGTTTACATAAGACTTCAGAAGAGGGCAGAGACCTAGCCTGGGTCATGCCTCTAAAATGATCTAATCAACTTAGTCCAATCAAAGGCTCTAAGGTGATCTAATCAACAGCGATCTAATCAAAAGTTCCCACACCCACAGGAATGGATTAGTTCAAAGAACATGAGATTTTCTGGGATTCACAAAACTTCAAACTGCCACACTGGGTCATATGGTGGTTCTATGTTTAACTTTTTGAGGAACCTCCAAACTGTTCCATAGTGGCTGAGCCATTTTACATTCCCATCCACAATGCACAGGGGTTCCTGTTTCTCTGCATTCTCACCAACATTTGTTATTATTATTATAATAGCCATCTTAGTGGGTGTAAGTGATAGCTCATTGTGGTTTTGATATGCATTTCCCTGATGATCAGTGATGTTCTAATCTTCTCATGTGCTTATTAACCATTTCTCTATCTTTTTTGGAGAAATGTCTATTCTAGTCCTTTTGCCCATTTTTTTGGTTGGGTTTGTCATTTTGTTGTTGAATTGTAGTTCTTTATATATTTTGCATATTAAACCTTTATCAGATGTATGGTTTCCAAATATTTTCTTCCATCCATAGGTTGTCTTTTCACTTTCTTGATAATATCCTTTGATGCACAAAATTTTAAAATTTTGATGAAGTTCAGTGTTTCTATTTTTTGTTTGTGCCTTGTGTTTTGGTGTCATAACTAAAAATCCATTGCAAATCCAAGGTCTTGAAGATTTCCCCCTGCATTTTCTTCTAGGAGTTTTATGGTTTTAGCTCTTATATTTAGGTCTTTGATCCGTTTTCAGTTAATTTTTGTATATGATGTGAGGTAGGAGTCCAGTCTCATTCTTTTGCGTAGGGAGTGATCCAGTTTTCCCAACACCATTTGTTGAAGAGACTGTTCATGCCCCTTTGAGAGGACTTGGCACCCTTGTTGAAATCAGTTGGCCATAAAGGTGTGGGTTTATGTCTGGATTCTCAGTTCTTTTCCATTGGTCCCTATGTCTGTCCTTGTGTCAGTACCACCCTGTTTTGATTACTGTACCCTTGTAGTAAATCATTATCAAGATCGTTTTGGCTATTCGAGGTCCTTTGAAATTCCATGGGAATTTTAGGGTGGGTTTCTCTTATTTGTGGAAAAACAATACATTGAATCTGTATGTTAGATTGAGTAGAATTGTCATCTTAACAATATTAAGTCTTCTAATCCATGAACACTGGATGTCTTTCCATTCATTTAGTTCTTAATTTCTTTCAGCAATGTTTTGTAATTCTCAATGTACAAGTCTTGTGCCTCCTTGGTTAAATTTACTACTTTTTTTTTTTTTTTTCCTGTAAAAAGAATTTATTGAGAAATGGGGGGAAGTAACGGAGCTTGCTGACAAAGATGGAAATACACACTGAGATTTGATGCAGGCTCCTCTAGGCAGAGTCAGCATCCCCGTTTTTAAAGGCTCAGTCTGTGATTTTTAACCACTTAGCTGAAACAAAACTCTCGATAAAAACTAATGGGAAGGGAAGCGGATGTGGCTTAAGTGATTGGGCTTCTGTCTACCATATAGGAGGTCCAGGGTTCGTTTCCCAGGGCCTCCTGGTGAAAAAGCAAGCTGGCCCACGTGGTGAGCTGGTGCAAGTGGAGAGCTGGCCCATGCAGAGTGCTGGCCCACGCAGAATACTAGCCCCTGCAGGAGTGTTGGCCCTCGTGGAGAGCTGGCGCAGCAAGATGACGCAACAAAAAGAGACACAGAAGAGAGACAGTGAGAGACACAGGAAAATCAGGGAGAGATTTTTTTTTGCACAAGAGATTGAGCAACCTCTCTCCACTACGGAAGGTCCCACAATTGGCTCCTGGTGCCGCCTAAAGAGAAGACAAGCAGACACAGAAGAACATAGAGAGAGTAGACAATGAGTGCAAAAACAACAAGGGTTGGGGGGAATAAATAAATAAATGTCTTTTAAAAAAAAAAAGAAAAAACCTAATGGGAATTCAGGAACTACTGGTATGATGGGCCTTGGTGAACATACATGCTTTCAGTCTAAATCCTAGAAACAAGGTCATACCAGAGGTAGTTTGAGCATTATTTACCTGAAATAAAGCTACCAATAAATTCCTGAGTGCTATTAAGAAACCTGCCCAGAGAGGATACTCCAGGAACAGACACGTGACTTCACTGTAATTATTCCAGATATTCTAGAAAGAAGTAAGATCAAGTTTTTATAAACTTTCCCAGAGAAAACGAAGATGGGACTTTCTAATTCATTTTATGAGGCGAGTACAACTTTAATGCCAAAACTCAAGCAAGACATTACAAGAAAGTAAGATTACAGCAAGTGTTTCATGAATTTAGATGCAAAATCCTAAAATGAATAAAAGAATCCAGTCAAAAAACACCAAACTAATTAGAAGTATAGATAATTCTATCTTATTTTCATTTTAAAGAACTCTTTTGAAAGGTGATTGTTCTTTTTTTTTAAATTAGAAAAGTTGTAGGTTTAAAGAAAAATCATTCATAAAATACAGAGTTCCCATAACACCCTATTATTATATTAATACTTTGCATTAGCATTTGTTACAATTGAGGAAAGGAATTTTAATAAAAATTCTAGTTACTATAGTCCGTGGTTTACATTAGGGTTCACTGTTTGTGTTGTACAGTTTTATTGTTTTTATCCTTATTATGTTTTTTTTTTTTGTTGACAAAATTAATGAATTAATTTATTCAAAATAGGTAATGCAGATAGTCTATTCATTCATTTTTTTTTTTTTTTCATTTTAAAAACAATTTATTGAAGTATATCATTCGTACATGAACATACATAAACAATAAATGTTTAGTAAACATTGTGAACTTAAAAAGCAAACATGCATCATACAGGGCTCCCATACATCACCCCACCACAAATACTTTGCATTGTTGTGAAACATTTGTTAACAAGTTATGAAAGAGCATCATCAAAGTGTAACTACTAACTATAGTCCGTATCTTCCTCCCCTATACTTTTTTTTAAAAGATATATTTATTTATTTATTTGTTTACTTATATCCATTTTTACCCCACCCCCACCCCCCGTTTTTGCTGTTTTGTGTCCATTCACTGGGCAATTCTGTGTCTGTTTCCTGCCCTCTCTTCTCCTCCTCTTCCTCCTGTCTTCACTGGGATTCAATCCTCGGAACCTCCGATGTGGGAGAGAGGCCACCTGCACCACCTTAATTCCTGGTTTTTCGACGCATCTAGTCTTGGCTTTCCCTTGTGTCACTCTCCTGTTATGTCATCATCTTGCTGCATGGCTCGGCGGGGCCTGATGGCACACCCGTACGTGGGGCCTAGCAGCCTGCATTCCATCTATACTTTTCTTTTTTTTTTTAATTTTTACCGGGAGGTTCCGGGGATCGAACCCAGGTCCCTCCATATGAGAGACAGATGCCCATCCATTTGAGCCACATCCGTCCCCCTGCTATATCTCTTAAGGTTGACCAAAGATACCTAGAGTTACAGTCATTTCCCATACAGGATGGTCATATAATAAATCAGGCTTACTTTATCACCAGCATTCTAAAAACCAGACGCAGGGAGGAAAAACTAGGTCTTGGGACACATGCATGGTTTCTAATATAGCGAATGTTTAGCCTACCCTGATTATCACAAAATCAGGACAGTGAGAATATTTGCATATTGTATTTTTTTAATAATATGAATTTACTTTAGAACATCAGTGATCAAAATTAATATTTGAATACAATATTGATCTAGCATTAAGGACTTCCTGATAAAAATCTAAAACACAAAGTTCTGGAGTTTTGGGGTTTTATATTTTTATCACAGCTTTTTGTGATGCAATTTGCATACCATACAGTTCACCCACCAGCAGTGCACAGTTCAATGGAGATGCCCTCTACTTAGAGATGAGGAGATACTTGCTCCAAGTCAAGGGGCTGGTTTGGTCTCCTGGCTGAGTATCTGAGGCATTGATGGAAAGATTGATGGTACAGGCATACCTCGCTTTGTCGTGCTTCGCAGATACTGCGGTTTTTACAAACTTAAGGTTTGTGGCAATCCTGCGTCGAGCAAGTCTGTTGGTGCCGTTTTTCCCCACAGCGTGTGCTCACTTTGTGTCTCTGTGCAATGTTTTAATTAAGATAGGTACACTGTTTATTAAATGTTGTATTAGCCAAAGGGGTGCTGGTGCAAAATAACAGAAATCGGTTGGTTTTTATAAAGTGTATTTATTTGGGGTAGAAATCCACAGTTTCCAGGCCATAAAGCATAAGTTACTTCCCTCACCAAAGACCATTGCCACGTGTTGGAGCAAGATGGCTGCCAACGTCTGCCAGGGTTCAGGCTTCCTGGGTTCCTCTCTTCCTGGGACTTGTCTCTCTGGTCTTAGGCTTGCTTCTCTCCACAGGCCAGCTGTAGACTATCAGGCGGATGGCTCATCTCTTTTCCCAAGGCCTTCTCTCCTTCCTCACAACCAGGCTCCTCTGTATGCTTACTTCCCCTGGCTCCAGCATTAAAATTCCGATCAGAACTCCAACTGTGTCCTTTGCTGTGTCTTTTATCTACAAGTCCCCACACACCAAGGGACGGGGACTCAAAGCCCTACTGACGCAGCCCAATCGAAGCCCTAATCATAATTTAATCACCCCCAGAGGAACAGACCAGTTTACAAGCATAATCCAATATCTATTTTTAGAACTCATAAATAATACCAAACTGCTATAGACGTAATGCTATTTATTGTACACTTACTAGACTAACAGTATAGTGTAAACATAACTTTTGTATGCACTAGGAGACCAAAAATTCTTGTGACTCGCTTTATTGAAGTATTTGCTTTCTTGCCTAAGTCTGCCTGCATGGGTTCAGGAGCCATGTGACAAGTCCTTTTCATTGCTTCCCCCTCTTCTGTTCTTGTGTCCGCTCTTAAGCTTTTCTGGCCTCGGTGCTGGGCTCCAAGGTCCAGGGGCCAGACTGGGTCTGAGTCTCCTGCTTTCCCACCACAGGTATTACGGGGGGACCGAGTTCATCGACGAGCTGGAGGTCCTCTGCCAGAAGCGAGCGCTGCAGGCCTACGACCTGGACCCCCAGAGCTGGGGCGTCAATGTCCAGCCATACTCAGGTCATTGTCATGTCCAGGCCATGCCAGTCCCACCAGGGCGGACATTCCCCCAGAGTACAGGGGATGGAAAGTCTGAATTTGGACAGGCCAGAGACCAGAGCAAATCTGAGTTAAGCCCGCTGGGGTGTGGGCATCTCTGTTGCCCATGGCAGCGCACTGTCTCTCAACTCCCGCCCTCTTACCTTCACCGGCTTGGTGCGGGGAAACCTCTGGGGTACATGCCGGGCCTGTCCTCGGCCAAGACCTTGGGGTGCCGCTGGGTGCCTCGCGGGCGGAAATAATGGTGTTCCCTCGGCCCGCCATTGCAGGTTCCCCCGCTAACTTCGCAGTATACACCGCCCTCGTAGAGCCCCACGGGCGCATCATGGGACTGGACCTGCCCGACGGGGGCCACCTGACCCATGGCTTCATGACCGACAAGAAAAAAATCTCTGCTACGTCTATCTTTTTTGAGTCGATGCCCTATAAGGTAAACATGAGCGTAGCTCCATAGCTCCTTAGAACTTTTCTCCAGGGCTTGGCTGCACGTCCAGGAATCAGTAGTTTTATTTCACTTCCTTTATTTCCCTGCCCTAAGGAGGGAAACCTCCTGGGGGTTCGTGGGGGGCACCTGGGATGGGGAGGCAGTGTGGAGGATGGGTCCCCCGCCATAGGGTGGTGGCTGCTCCAGAATTACCGGGGTAGCCACGGCCCACCACGGCTGAGTTATCGCCAGCCCCTGCCACTTGGGGGGACCAGAGCCAAGCTCCCCAGTGTGCCACCTTCTCCAACCCCAACTATGCCTGGGAGCTGTATTGGTTGCCTTCCACCTCCTTGTCCCCACCACACGGACCTGTCCTTGGCTGGAGGCCACCAAGTGTCGCAGCCTGCCTGGTAGAGGAGCCAGTATGTGGGGCCCCCAGCACTTATTTGGGGTGAGGAGGTCTGTCTAGATCAGTAATTTATTGTAGAATCATGGGCACAATGGAGGTACTTGCCTTTGTTTATTGTGCAGTCTGGATTCTCAGTGGGGTCCAGGAACCCCTGTGTTGTCTTTATCATCATCAAGCATGCCTTTCTGGTTTATTTCAAATCTCCTGCCATGAGAGAAAAGGTAGCAGGGTGTCCTTGTGCTTGGCTAAATATTGGGCACAGCAGTTTATCCTCATAAGGAAACCACAGGCGTGGTCTGTGTGGTATTTATTGCATGCGATTGATTGCCTGAAGTCTCTTTAGCCTTTGTCTCAGTTCTGGTAATTGCGTATGTGCTTTTTCTGTGTAAGTGTTGTTTCATTTCTTTTCATGGAGGGCCTAGCAGTTTCCAGTCGCAGAGCCCCTCACTGGCCAAAGCACATCTCGAAGGTGGATTTTGAAACGTGAAACGATAGTAATGAAATACTTTGTCTTTGGACTTGGAATATACATGCCGGTTTCCACAGAGTCTTTGAAACAGTCATGGAATGAGGCGTTGCCAGCTTGTTTTCAGGAGCCTTGGGGGTCTGGGCAGCTCTCATCATTTCAGGAACAGCGCCTTCTGTGGCTGAAGACCCTCTTTCCAGCACTAGGAAGTCTGCCCCTCTGGAACGAAACAGACACCTCTGGGGGGCGCTGTGCAGGCCGAGCCAGGTGGGCGAGGTTGGGGAGCCCACCGGCACCTTTCCTCAGCCGCGGCCTGGCCTTCGGGGTGCAGGAGGCGCAGCTCACCCCGTGGCAGCTGTGGACCCTATGGGACCAGCTTCGCAGGGATGGGGGTCGGCCAGGTTGGGGGACACCTGTTGTGTGCCTGTGGGGCTGGAGGAAGAGACAGCCTGATTGGTTCCCACCAGCTGCCACCTCGGCATCCCCTGTACCTGCTGGACTGTGTGGGGGGACAGGGGCCGCCCCACGCCGCCTTCCTACCCAGCCTCTCTCCAGCCCACCAGCCTCCATCCCCCGGCCCCTCCCACCGTCCTTTTCAAAGGACCCGACTCTCTTTCACTTGGGCAGGGCTACCACCCGGGGCCTGGCATTTCTCTTTGTGGATTCAGACAGCAGCAATAGCCTTTTATTTTCTGTTTTGTACATGCCTCATCTCCTCCTTTCCCCCATATGACTAAAGAACCCCTCTTGCTCCCTTGGTTCTCCCATGAGGCTGCAGTGATTCGGAGAGAGGGGACCTGTCAGTGGTGTGTTAGAAATGCTTAGAAATCCTTCGAGGAGCTCTTTCTTTTTTTTTTTAAAAAAAAGATTTATTTATTTCTGCCCCCTACCCCCTCGTTTTGTGCTCACTGTCTGCTGTGTGTTCTTCTGTGTCTGCTTGTCTTCTCTTTAGGCAGCACCAGGAAACAATCCTGGGACCTTCTGGAGTGGGAGAGAGGTGCTCAATCTCTTGTGCCACCTCAGCTCCCTGGGCTGCTGTGTCTCTTATTGTCTCTTCTCTGTGTCTCTTTTTGTTGCATCATCTTGCTGTGCTAGCTCTCCACGTGGGCCAGCACTCCTACATGGGCCAGCATTCCGCGTGGGCCAGCTCGCCATGCGGGCCAGTTTGCTTTTCACCTGGAGGCCCCAGGAATCGAACCCTGGACCTCTTATGTAGTAGACAGGAGCCCAATCACTTGAGCCACGTCCGCTTCCCTCGAGGAGCTCTTTCATTGTCAATTTTTGAGGACTTAAAAAGGAAATAAAAAACTTTTTTAAAAAAAGGTTAAGAAGCAAAATGTGCAGGGAGAGAGCAACATATTTTGGGGGGTTGGTAATTATTTTTCTTTTAAAAAATATTTTTAGACTATGTGATCCTTTTTTTTTTTTTTTTTTACTGTGGGTCAACTGTTGGTATTTCATCAAGATAATTTCTTTGCTGAGTTCACGTGACTGGGAAAGAACCACACCCTTGAAAGAAAACAAAACCACAAATCTTTCAACTTAACTTTTTATGTGATAACTCAGTTCCCCATACCTCGGCACACAAGCTTCTGTCACGGAGTTGAGCTGTAAGTGCCTTTTTAAATTAAAAAGGGTAACTGCCAAAACCTGGGCTGACCATTGGTTTCTGGTGGGACCAAGCAGATGAGAAGAGGGCAGAGGTGGGGGAGGGGGTCCCTGGACGCCACAGCAGCAGCTTCTCAGAACGTGTCGATTCTCCCTCCACCTCCTCCCCAGCCATCTCCTAACATCCAGCCCCCTGAAGATCTCCCACAGTGATTCCTTTTGATTAATTTTACTTCCCCTGGGCTCACATGTTTTCATATAACTTTAACAAACTCCACTTACTAAGAAATGTGTTTGCCAAAAAAAGTCTTACATTTCACATTGAGATCTGCACCCAAATGGAATTGGGTGTGAGGTAGGGGATATCCAGTTGGCCCAGCACTACTTGCTGAAAATTTATTTTTAAATTTCTCTTGACGTTTTGTGTAGAGGTCTTGTACCTCTTTCATTAGTTACATCCCTTCTTAGATATTTTATGGCTTTTGACATGGATGTAATGGTATTATTTTTAAAACCTCATGTATTTTTGTTGCTGATATGTATCTATACCTTTGATTTTTGTTTATCGGCCTTGTATCCATTGATACTGCTAAATTCACTTATTCTAATAGACTCTAGAACCTTTTGGGGTTTCTAGATATATAGTCATATTGTTTGTCAATGATGACAATAGTTTTTTTCTTTCTTCTTTCCCAATCCTTATGCCTTTTATTTCCTTTTCTTGCCTTATTGTACCGACTGGGAAAATAGTAGTAGTGTCAGCAGGTTAACAGTATTTTAGTACATGCGTCAGATGGTGCATGTCTGTTGTGTGTTTCATTCTGGAGTTGTGTTTTGGTCCCTTCTGGTCAAACAGCAGAGCCCCAGAGGCAGGGGTCACCTTCCCCAGGGCCCTGCAGGGCACCGTGGGTCTGTGAGTGAGGCTTCTTTGTTCACACCATGGGGGCAGCAGTGCCTTCCCACCTCAGCCTCCTCTCCTGGTCTGGGACCTGCTTCCTGTTTTCACAATGGAATGGAACGTATGGCTTTTGGCAGGTGGAAGAAACCCTCTTCCCCTCGCCAGCTGACTGTTATTCAGGTAGGAAGGTAGGCACGGTGTGGCTGGAGAGGGGAGGCTGAGCCCGCTGTTGTCTCCTCTGTTCCACAGGTAAACCCCAACACTGGCTACATCAACTATGACCAGTTGGAGGAAAACGCCCGACTTTTCCACCCAAAGCTGATTATCGCCGGTAATTAGCTGAGCTAAGAGCAGCTGAACTCATCAGCAGATCCCATGCCTTTTACAAGATTAAGATGCTTCGATGTCGTCGTGGCCCCCCCCCCCCCCCCCCCCCGTTGTAGTGTAGTGTAGTGCGTTTCTGCCTTGGAGACCTGAACTTCTTGGGTCTCAGTTTTTTTCTCCTTTCTGCTGATTGCTGAACTCCCTGTAGCTCTTCAAATTCCAGGCTTAGAGTAACAGCTGGAAGGACAAACGTCTGTCATGACCAGCATTTGTTCTAGGTGGAATAAGGGCCAAGGTTGTCCTCAGAGAAGCCTTTGGAAATGTTCTTCCCTGGCTAGCTTGGCTTTCCCAGGCAGAGGAATCCGTGGGGATATCCCCAGTAATATCTGGGGGCCACCCCAGCCACCATGACATGGAAGTGGCAGATCCAAGCAGCTGCCTTTATCACAGAGAGGATGTTTTCCAAGGGCTTCCTCCGCTTCTGTCCTCCCAGATCTTCAGGGGATCCCCCCCCCGCCACCTCAGGTTTTCACCCAGAAGCTGAATCTCAGCTGTCCTGCGGAGGTCTCCACCTGACAGTGTCACCTTTCCCACCCCAGGAACCAGCTGCTACTCCCGAAACCTGGACTATGCGCGCTTGCGCAAGATCGCGGACGACAATGGGGCCTACCTCATGGCGGACATGGCCCACATCAGCGGGCTGGTGGCGGCCGGCGTGGTCCCCTCCCCTTTTGCATACTGTGATGTGGTGTCCACCACGACCCACAAGACCCTGCGCGGCTGCCGGGCTGGCATGATCTTCTACCGGAAAGGTGGGTGTCCTACATGGGGACCACGCGGGCTGCCCGCATTTCTCCTTGGGGGTGCCGATTAGGTTTGGGGAGCTGGGGAGACCTCTGTCCTGGCATCCCTGGAGGATATCAGGATCCTTGGAAGAGCCAGGTAGGAAGGAACACTGATAGGCTTGACAGGAAGGATTTGGAAGGGAGCCCTGTTGCTCATTGGCAGCCGGCGTGTTTCTCATGGTGCTGGGTGCTTACTTTGTCTTGCTGCTCACGAGGAGAGCCAGGTGTGGTGGTCAGACCGAGAGGAAGGGGTGTGGGGGGGGGGGGGGGCAGCAGGGCAGCTCCAGTGGAGGCCCCCACATAGCAGGATTTGGGTGAACTTACTGTGACCCCACACGGTGCTGGGCTCTGGGAGGGGGACTTGCCAGAATCAAACCGTAAGACACCAATGTAAAACCATAACACTAGCTTCATAGTTTGAGAGAGCCATTTCCCCTTCGCGCGAATGGAACGCCCAGAGTCCACATCAAGGCTCTCCCCACGGATTCCTCTGCCTGGGAAAGCCAAGTGAGTAATGAAGCCATCACTCAGCCTGTGGGGAGACCTGAGGGATAACCTGGAATCGGGAACTGGCCCTCCAGCGACTGGGTTACTCTGTCCCCCCATGAGGTCTCCTTGCCCCGCCCCCTGGCCGGTGCCAGACTTGCCTCCAGCCACCGTGGCTTCTCTGTCTGGTGACCTGTGTGTGTTGTGTTGACATGTCTATGGCAGGGAGCTCTTCCCCTTCACCTGGGAGATGTTCTTTAGTCCCCATTACATGTTGACGGGACTGGCGGGGTCTTGCCTGGCAAGCCTGGCTCTGCCTCCAGACGCTTGGTGGTGTGGGCCTGGTTTCTCTCTGTACCTCAGTTCATCTCCAGCCTGGGGCTTGCAAAACAGTGCCTGCCTCTTTAGGCTGCAGCTGTGAGGACTAAATGAAGTAATTTTGTGTAAAGTGCATCAAAGGCTTCTTGGCTCATAAGAAGCTCTGCAGAGATGTTGACAGTTGTTACTATTAAACTGTTCTCTCAGAAAGGAACCTTCTTCCCCACATCTAGCTAAAGAGTCTTGTCTCCTTCAAAGTCATCCTATTGGAAGACTGCTCTCTTGGACACTTCTTTAGGGGGAATATGCCCAAGGCATATTCTTGGTTGTCATCTTAGTAGAGGGCCATTTTTGTCCTACATCTTTGAAAGCATCGATGTAGTCACGTGTTGTCATGGAGAGATGCTATTGGAGGAAAGGTGTCAATAGAGCGTTCCGGCCCTGCTGCCAAGGTGGAGCGGCCGCCTGCCATCCGGAAGGGAAGGGCTCTGTCCACTCAGCTGTGTTCTCCTCGCTGCAGGGGCAAGAGGCCTCTGCTTTCATGGGCGCTATGGGCAATCTGGGTTTGAGTCCAGATCAAGAAAAAGCAGTGGGAACGGCCTGTCAGTTTAATGCGGGTGTTTCTCTTCGTCTAGGAGTGCGCAACGTGGATCTCAAGACGGGCAAGGAGAGTCTGTACAACCTGGAGCCCCTCATCAACTCCGCCGTGTTCCCAGGCCTACAGGGAGGCCCTCACAACCACGCCATCGCCGGTAATGTGCCCCCGGCTGGCGCAGAGCCCCCGCGGGGCACTGTGGGAGTGCCCTCAGCTGCGGCCTCAAATCCTAGCTCACCAGCCTTCCCAAAGCGTGTGGCAGGACTTCCAGACTGAGGGAGGAACGAGTGAGACGTCTCTATCTGGGGGGCGCAAACAGGAAGAAGAGGGAAAAAGCTGTGATTGGTGTGGGGTGGACACCAGAGGGGAATGACGTCCTCTTCACATGTCTGGCCATCCTGAGGCGAGACCCGGCCGGGCAGAGTTTTATAGCATCTGTGGCACCCTCTAAGAATCACCAGGGAAGGAATTTGACGGTTAGAGGAAGGCCTTAGAGGGAAACCGGAGGTCAGCAGCCAAGCCCTGCCAGGGGACAGGGGGCTGGGACGAGCTGCTTCTCTTGCCGTCAGGTGCTTACCTGCCCTGGAGGTGAGGTGCCAGGTGGGTGTCGGCACTGGGAACCCATCCTTCAGTCCTGGGCCTGATGCTGTAATCACCCTGCAATGGGAAGGGTCACGGACAGATTTATTTTCTTTCTGTACGTGTGGCTTAGAAAGTGCTGTGACCATCTCAGAAAGATGAGATGAAGCTCAGCCCTGCCGAGTTGCTCAGGGCTTCGTGTAACTGTACCAGCGTTTTAGGAGGAACCTGGAGACATGGTGGAATTTCAGGCCTTAGGGGGACGGGAGGAGTTTGAGCACACAGGGATGTTTTTGTGCCCTGCCTTTTACCTACAGGCTCAGGTTCTTAACACATAGGTGATGGGACTTCTGGGTCTCTTTTTTGGTGGTTTCAGCCAACACTGGCTGGAGGCTCCCTCTCGTTTGCCTCCATTCTGCTGTGTCTCTTTAAGCAGCACTTGGAATTGAACATAGGACACCCGCTGGGGTCTGAATGGGCAGCTTAGGCTGGGACCATACCTCATCTGGACCCTTGCCTGAAAAATCCCAACAGTTTGGCATAAAAGTCTTCCAAGGAATCATTTTCATGCATCAGGTTCAAAGAGTGCTGTGGTTAATCTTATTAGCGCTAATTCTCCATGCTGGAAGGAAAGTTACCTCAGAGAGGAGTCTGTTTCAATAAAGGTCTGGAAGTTTAGCCAGGTAATTTCATTTTGGGGGAAAGCAAATATCACCCCACCCTTCTTGGTGACCCCAAGAAGAAAGCGCCAATGGGAACGAGTGATATCTTGTGACTTTTGTCCTGCCCCGACTTTCTGACATGCAGTCTCTTCCTGCCCAGGTGTTGCCGTGGCCCTGAAGCAAGCCATGACGCCCGAGTTCAGAGCCTATCAGCACCAGGTGGTGGCCAACTGCCAGGCGCTCTCCGCAGCCCTGACGGAGCTGGGCTACAAGATCGTGACAGGTGCTGGCTCCCCATGGGTGCTTTCTGGGTGATGGTCACAGAAGCGGCCGTTGACCACCCAGCCCGTGAGGCCACAGTCCCCAGAGCAGCCCTCTGAGGGAGGTGGCATAGTCACTTGAAAAGTGAGGTTCCCGGGGTTCAGAGAAGTCAAGCTCCAGCCAACTGGTGGCAGGCCAGCATATGAAGTGGGCGCAGCTCTGGGCCTTTCTTCTGTGGCCCTGCTACCCACCTTTGCCCAGAAAGCCTGGTGGGGTAGTGCGAACCCTTACCTCAGGGCCCGGCAGGGATCCACCCACTGGAGTGTCTTCCATGGCCATGAGGAGTGAGCTTGCTGTGCCTACATTTGCTTTAATTCAGGAAGTGCTGGACCTGGCCTGCCATGAGTAGGGCAGGCTTCTGGGGTCAGGCCCTTCCTCACTGCTCGGCGCCCCAGGTGCCACTCCCCACCATCACAGTGCAGTCACATGCTTCCCCCAGCAGTTTTGATAGATAGCATGGACTCTCCTGAGGAAGGGCAGCTTTTCTTATCCATATAGGCAAAGGCTACCATGGGTGGTCCAGGAGAAAGGTCCTGGGCTGTCCTGTCAGCTCAGAAGCCTACACCAATTCTGCTCCCCGTCTGAGGGTATGGGCTCACTGGACTTCCATGAGCAGCAGCGCTGGTGGAGGCTGGGGTGGATACACTGTGGTTGTCCCTGGGCAAACACTGGCTTCCTGAGGGCTCCGGGTGCATCACCTCTTCTGTGCTTCACTTCACTTCCTCTCTTTCCTTTTTTCTTCTTCCTCCGCCTCTTCAAATGTGACTTCAGGGTCACTGAGGTCATTGTGTCTCAAACTTGGGTATGCACCTGACACCCTGGGAAGGTTGTTAAGATGCAGGTTCTGATGCAGCAGGCCTCGGCGGGGCCAGAGATGCTTCATTTTGACCAGATCCCAGGGAATTCGGCGCCACTGGCCTGGGGACCGCACTTTGAGTCGCAAAGATTTAGGCCGAACTCCCCCGCTCCAGCCTCAGATAGTGCCTGAAGACTCTTGCGGGGTGGGGGGAGGCCCTCCCGCCCTCCTAGACGCCCAGGCTTGCCCTGGCAGGTGGAGAATGTGACCTGATAGACATTTCAAGCAGATCAGTGATGGTGACGATAGTGGCTGGCACTTATGAATACCTGCTTTGTGCATGGTGCTCTGCCACGCATGATATGCACTGTCTGCTTTAGACCACACGGCAGCCCTGGCACTATCTGCTTTAGACCACACGGCAGCCCTGGGACTCAGCGGTATTATTGTACATGAGGCTCAGAAGCATCGAGCTGCTTGACCGAAGCACACAGGTGACTTACGCTTTGGGCGGTGTGGCTCCAGTGCCAAACTGCTGGCTCGGCTTAGCTGCCTCTTTGAACTCATTTTTTTTTTTACCGGGAGGTCCCAGGGATCGAACCCGGGTCCCTCCATATGGGAGACGGACGCCCAACCAGTTGAGCCACATCCGACCCCCTGAACTCATTCTTTTTTTTTTTTTTTTTAAAGATTTTATTTATTTATTCATTTATCCCCCCCTTGCTGCTTGCGCTCGCTGGGCCAGCCAACCACGCCGTGCGGGTGGTCCCGCCCCCACCAGGAGGCCCCGGGAACCGAACCCGGGGCCTCCCACACGGTAAACGGGAGCCCCACTGATTGAGCCACAGCCGCCTCCCCTGAACTCATTCTTGAAACACCTCCCAGCAGCAGAGGTGACAACACTGTTGTCTGCTGTCATCCGAGTCAACAGCCCTGGTTTACCAGAAGTCCCAAGTGGCCAGATCCATAAGTGTGATTACGGTCCCCCGGGTGGCCTTGGGCTGGTGGCAGGAAGCCCTTTTAAGCACATTGTCATATTGTCCTCACCTGCACCACGCTGGTAACCTGCCCACTCACGGGGCTGGTGTCCACCATGTGCTCAGTAAATGTAGTGGCCCTAGCACCACGCATGGTAAATGGCACTGCTTTCTGCTACCCTGGGGCACTGGATTTCGGAGACACCTGGGAAATTACCAAGTTAATTTAGGATGAAACCAGGCACGAGTGGCACAGAATAGGCTGTCACCCCTCCAGGCCAGCTTCCGGGTCCCTTTTCCAGCATCTAGTATGTCGTGTCACTGCAGTGCCCACTCAGGGCTACAGAAGCTGGACAGCTTACCCAGCAGCCTCGCTTTCCTCCTCTGGGTGATCACTTAACCTCTTTTGAATGGTTTCTGTCCTCTCTTTCAAATTCTTAGGTCCCGGGGCATTTTTTCTCTAGCGAGCGATTAAATATTTGGAGTAGGTGGCGGTGTGCCCTCTTTCTTGAGCTCATCTGCTACAGTTTCACGCAATACCCTCATTTCTGAGGAAGAGAGATTCCTTCCCTTGGCCTGGAATCAGCCTCCTACATTTACAGATCCAACTTTGTTTCTAGGTGGCTCTGACAACCATTTGATCCTTGTGGACCTCCGTTCCAAAGGGACAGATGGTGGAAGGGCTGAGAAGGTGCTAGAAGCCTGTTCTATTGCCTGCAACAAAAACACCTGCCCAGGTGAGAATCCTCGGTCTTCTCTTCCATACACCTTCCTGCATTTCTCCTGGGTACAGTTTCATCCCGTGAAAATGTTCTGCTTTGGGGACAGACATTACATGATTTGGGGGGTGAATACATCTCGCTGGCTGGGAATGAAGTCTTGGCTCTCTCCCCAGCAGGAAGCAGAAAGGGCCTAGACTGGTCTGGAGGGCTTGGAGGTTGGACAGTCATTTGGAGGGAGGCAGGCAGGGACATTTCAAGAATGGAAGTGGCATTTCTCAATGGGTTCTGTTAATAAAATGTTGGAGATGGATCTCAAGCTGAGATGGGTTAACCTCCGGTTTAGAAGCAAGGTCCCCAGCACAGAAGAAGACTTTGCACACTTTAAAAATAAAGAGGTCATAACGGGGTTCTACCTCCTTCCCACCACCTGTTGTGCTTTTGGGTCTCTCTAGTGTTTCCATCAGTTCTACTTATCTTAGCTGGAGCCATACCTTCAGGTTAGTTCTTTCTTGCTCAAATGCAGGTTTTTTTTTTTTTAAATAGGAGGTACCAGGGATTGAACCCAGGACCTCGTACATGGGAAGCAGGCGCTCAACCACTGAACTACATCTGCTCCCCACCAAACGTACCTTTTTAAATGTACAGTGGCGAGTTCAGTGCAGGCTATGGATAGGGTCCTGTTTATTTTTGAAGGTGACAGAAGCGCACTGCGGCCCAGTGGACTGAGACTAGGAACCCCAGCACTGACATCCCGAGGATTTTTGGAAAAAGAGTTCCAAAAAGTAGCCCACTTCATTCACAGAGGTAAGGACATAGTTTTGGAAGTTGGCCACATTTTAGTGGGTGGATGGAGTTTCTGATTGTGATTACAAGGGATTGAAACATTTCTGTCTCCAGAGTGACTGGGGACAAGACAGCATAAGTCACACTAGTACACCATCCTGTCTGAGAGGTTTATAGATTCGTCCTGTCATGCTCTGCCCAAGATGAGGTGCAGCCAAGAGCTGTATCTGCGGGAAACGTTAGTCTTTAAACCCTGTCACTCTCCAGCTATTGGGGACATTTTCATGACCATGCTTTGGGCTCAGCCCACGGTCCCCCTCTTAGCGGGTCAAGCACAGCGCTTGAGGCCATTCCCCTCCCATTGCTGCCCCCACGGCCACTGGCCTCGCCTGAGTCGTGGCACCGTGCTGCTCGTCCAGAGTGGATTCATTTTGTCTTGCTGGCGCAGGGATAGAACTGACTGTGCAGATCCAGAATGACCTTGGTGTCAAGGCCACCCTGAAGGAGTTCAAGGAGAAGCTCACAGGGGACGAGAAGCACCAAAGGGCTGTCAGGGCTCTCAGGCAAGAAGTGGAGAGCTTCGCTTCTCTGTTCCCTCTGCCCGGCCTGCCTGACCTCTAAAGGAGCCCAGCTGCCCCAGCACTGGAGGCTTGGCCCCAGGACTGGTGGGCACAGCAAAGAAGCCGCTGCCCGAGGATGCAGAGCCCCTCCAGGGAGAGAGAGAAGGCTCCACGGGGTGCCACATTCATTTCTGTGCCCTTTGAAGGGGTTGCCTTCTGAACTTTGCTCACGTAGCTTCACAAATCAAAATTTAAAGCCCGTTGCTGGTAATACATTGTTAGTTATTAAGGAATTTTAAATTTGAATTTGCTTCCTCACAGCTATAATTATTCTGGAAAAAGGAAAGATTGTCTAGCTACATAGCCTTAATTCATTTGGGACAGCAGTGTAGGGCAGAATGGTTAGAAGATTCCAGTAATTTTACCCTTCTCTGATGGTTTCTTGGCCTTTTCCCAAGAAACAGCCAAGTGAATAGCTTGTAAAAGCTGCCATCCTTAATATTTTGCTACCAGTGGGAGGCCAAAAGAAGTCTGCTGTGTGCTTTGTATGAGTAGGCCAGATGAGCCTACTTAAGGTACTGCCCGCTGGGGTGGGAGGGTCTCTCTACCAGCACCTCTAAGCATGTCCTGTAAATGGCCTCTGTCCTCCACAGTGGGGACCAGTGGGGAGGCCGTGGGAGAGCCGCAGCCCCGCTTCCCCCTGGAATCAGGAAACCAAAAGTCGCCTTCCCAAAGAAACTTTATTTTTTCATAAAGTTGAAGTGCAAAACATAGGTGACCATTTTTAATTCAGCACAAATTTTTAACCACAGAATGCCTATAAGAATGATAGCTTTAAAAAATACAACCAAGTTTTATATTTCAAAAATATCTGAACTCAAATAAATTAATCTTTAAAAAGTATACTTCTCATACTATTTATTTGGCATTAGACTCTCGTGCAGCCACACCTCTAAAATGCTGTCACGCCTATCAGTTGTACTACTCCTGCCAGCCCCTGCGAACATAACTGCTGCTCACGGACGGGCGGTACACACACACAAACACGAAGGAAGGAACATGCAGTCACAAAAGAACTTCTCCCTAAAATAACACATACACATTTGTCAGACTGCTTTTCACTGCAGCTGGGAAGGCAGCATTGATCTTGACCCAATCTGTGTATGTAGCCACCTGGGGCTGGACAGTCATTGGGCGAGGTACCCTGTGGTCCTGCCTTCCAGCACAGACCCTGCAGCCAGGGAGGGTGGGGGGTAGAGGTCACTGTCGTCATGGGGCTGGAGTGGACACTGGTCTCTACATCTCCGATGCTGCCAAAACCTAAAATCAGGGACTTGACTCCTCTCCAGCTGAAGGTAAACTGACATCTCCAAGCCCCCTGGCCACCATGCAGCCCTGGTGGGGTGTTTGGGTGGTCCATCCCTTTCAGTTGGGAGCTAGAAGCTGAGACCCCGTTCCCGCCAGCTTCCACCTCTTGGCCTGTGGCTTTAACCAAAATGTGATGAGATAAAGCCAGGTTATGTCAGTGTTCAAAGGAGAAAGCGCCCAAGAAAACCAAGGATCTGCTTTCTAGCAAGCAGCATAAACCAGAGGATCTTCTGCAGTCTTGTGAATGCCGTTATCTTTTTTAATGATTCCAGTTTCTTCACTTCTCATCACAGTATTGTGGGGGGAACAGGAAGCCAGAAAGCTGGCTGGTTTGCTTTAAAGCACAAACCAAGGCACTTTCTCCTGAGCTTTTTCGGGAAGTGGGAGGTAAAGGAGATATGGGCTGACTCCTCCAATGCCACAGACAACTACCGATGAATTTGCCGTTGGCGTGAGTGCTGCTGGCTGTGCGGACAAAGACGTGACTGAGCCACACCAGAAGCTAACCTGATGTGCAACACTGGGACTGGGGACGGGGGAGCATGCATGCAGCACTGGCAGAAGTGGGTGGTCTGTGCATGCAAGGTGTTCCATGAGCAGGTGACTGTTCTTTGCCGCAAGAGATGCTTTCCAGAACTGCTGCCGCCCTGGCACCTGGGGAAGAATCTGCTGGCCTTTCGAGAACATTGCAAGATTTGTCGTTTGTTTGGGGTTGAAATCTACCATACTTTTAAATATTGTGACTGACCTGAAACAGAGAAGTTAAAAGCTGGGAGGGGAATGACGGCTGAGCTGTCACGGTCCCATTTCCAAATTCTTGAGCGATGTGTGTCTGCTTGGGCATTGTAGTAAATTCTGGAAAAGTCTGTTTCTAAAATCCAGCAATGCCACTCGAGGAGTAGTTTCCTGGGAAACATGAGGCAGGAGCTCAGGCGAGGTGATGCAAGCCACGCATGCTCTATGAAACCTTCAGTTTGAACTCGAAGCTGGGCTTCTACCATCACTGGTACAGTGACTGCCAGCGTGGTCAGGTCCTTCTTGACCCAGACTGCTTTGAAAAAGAGGGCAGGGGCAATGGATTGGGGGTCAAGTTGAAGCGAACCCCAGACAAGCCAAGTGTCAGCACCTGGGCCTTCATGGTGACCGGAGAAGCCACAAGCAATCTAAAGACATCTGTTTTCTGGGCTATGTTGTTTTCAAATGTTTTGTTTAAATATAACTACCTACATTCCTAGAGGGAAGACCTCAGGTGGAAATTCTTGAGAAGGCTAGTCCCATTGTATAGGTCTCCTCGCCCCTTGTTCCTGCTTTCCAGAGTGGAGAGGGGCTGGGGAGGGGCCCACATACTAAATACCTCTGCCCCAGCCAGGGCTCAATTCCAGTACTGCTGTAAGATCCCTTTCAAAAGAAATGTTCTTTGTTCAAGTAATCCTTTGAAACCACCACACTGGAAAGTTAGGTTTTTCACCAAAATCTAAATCCCAGAGGCTCAGCTACCATTCAGCGAAGCCCTCTTTACTCCCTAAGAAGCAACTCAAGTGAGAAACTCCCAGTCTATGGTTTCAGTAGCTGATTCTGTGCAGGAAACCGTCTGTTCTGGGCACTCCCCTGGCTGCTGGGAACCATCCTCAAGGTTGAGCCTCCAAGCAGTCCTCCCCCAGTGGACCTCTGCTGGAGGCCTTTGTGGTGCACAGTGCTAGCTAGCTTCTTGAAGGCCAAGCATGGCTGTGGTTCAGCATCTGCTGGGGGCTGCTCGACTAACTCTCCCCTCCCTGCAAGTTTTCATACTAGTGCAAAACGGAGGAACATCACGGCCTTACATCACGGCCTTGGTCGTGCTGGTGACAGCCTTTCTTTCCAGTTGACTGTTAAGTGAATCCTACAGACCCTTTCCCTCTAAGATACTATGTTGCCCCTTCATCTTTTGGATGCCTGAGTAGACAGCTACGAGCCACCCAGTTAGAATATAAAAAGCAGCATTTATGACACCAGGGAGGGGAGCATGGGAACAGAGATGAGACAAGAAAACCCGGCTTTTCTTGCAGCTTCCTTCACATTCCAGCAATGGACATGCTGCCCATTCAAAACCTCCAGGCCCCTCCTGTCTATAAATACACACAGCACAGGCACTAAGCTAAGGAGATGGAGGCAGCCACAGTGGCGCCTGAGCACAGCCTCGTAAGACAAACGCCACCCTCTAGAGGGGAAGCCGCTGGGCCCTGGTCCTTTGCAGGATGCCTGGGTAAGGGGCTGCAAAGAGATGGAGGCCCCTCCTGGCGTCCCTGGCTCCCCTCAGCGATCTCTGGTGCTCTGTGAGGCAGATGGCAAGACCTAAACTCTGCGAGATGCAGCACCCCAGGGCCGTGCACATGTGTGCTCAGGGCAGCTGCTGTGGCCGCTTCAGGTCCATTCTCCCTCTTTCTTGGGACAAATGGAAAAAGCAGCAGCAATATCCAGAGTTTTCCCCACTGAGGGGGAAATAAACAGCTTTCAGAAAAGAGACTTTCCAAGGCTGCCAGATAACCCTCTCCACCCCAAGTGGCCATTGGGACAGAGCCCAGGGCGATGGCTGCCATGGAGGAGGGGGCAGGCAGGCCAGAAAGCTCTCCTTTCCAGCGTTCTCAGGATTCATTCCCTGCCAATGTGGGCCCTCCTCAGGGCTGGAAGTGGAGTGTGGGGAGATGAGCTTCCTCAGGCCTAAGCCCCTCCCAAGGGCAGATTAGCAGGGAAAGTCACCTGCTGAGGCAGTTCCAGCGAATTCCTACCATCCACGTGGGCACTGGGTGGCCAGCAACCTGGGTCAGGCAGCTAAGCAGGACTCTGCTCTCGCTGTGCCAGCCAGGCCCTGGGCGAGGTAGTGAGGTGCAAAGGTGCGAGATGAGGGTGAGGACGGGAGTTGGGGTCAGGAAAAGCTGGTGGACCGGTCCCCAAGAAAGCACACTGGCCGCTCATCTGCACAGTGGTGATGGCCTTGCGGCACCTCTGGCCCTGCCTGGCCCCTGGGCGCCCCTACAGTGGATCCGGGGTGCCTGGTGCCCTCTTCCCTGTTGGGGACTGGTGAGCTTGCCAGGCACTTCTGCTGAGCTGGGCTGAGTGAATTCCAGGGTGGGGAGGACAAAGCAGGGCCAGGGAGATGAGGTGCTGTGAGCTTGTGCTCACTTGCTCTGCAGCCCATGACGTTCTCCTGCCCGGCAGTGGGGCGCTTTCTCCCCTCCGCCTCACTCATCAGGGCCTCCCCTGGGTTCATGGCTCTATGAGGCCAAGGGAAGGGCCTGCTACGGTCTGCGGTGCATGTTCTGCCATCCTGTTTTCCACCAAATCGTCAGTTAGTGGCTGTTTCCCTTGTTTATTTTGCCACTTGCGTGCCTGGCAGGTGCTGGGTTGGCCGGCGTGCTCCTTCCACCTAGGCTTTGGCCTTCCCGCCCCTTGTCCCGCCCCGCCCAAAGGATCTGCCCTGGCCACTGGTCCTCAGGAAGCCAAGCGCCCCTCCCAGGCCAGGGTCGCACTTCACGGGAGGCCTGAGAGCAAGTGCTGCTGCCCTCCCAGACAACTGTAGAGTGCTAGGCCACCCTGGAGCCACCCCAGAACCACAGCTGCCATCTGTGCTCTCCCCACACAGGAGTCTAGGCCACCAAGCTCAGGCCAACCCCTCCCCACCCTGTGCCCTTCGGCCCTGAGTTGCAGGTCTTAAGTCACAGTGGCTGGGACCGACCTCAGATTTTGTACAAAAAGCTGGGGACATAGTCAAACCTGAGCAGGGGGTGACTGGTCCCCGGGGGGTCCTGCACATACTGCAGCTTCAGCAGCTCAGCCAGGTACTGGACCACCTTGACGTCCTCGTTCACCAGGCCCAGGGTGAGCTTCAGGAAGCTCACTTGGCGCCTGGCAAGCAGCTCCTCTGGCTCCTGCTCATGGGCGGGCAGATGCAGGTGGTGGCAGAAGGTGTAGAGGAAGGCCTTGGAGCAGAGCTGCGTGAGCGTGCTCTGGACGTGCATGTAGTAGGTGCTGCCCCGCTTGATCTGGGTACGGTGGTCTGCCAGCCGGGGCACCAGGGTGCCCCTATAGAGGGGGCAGCGCAGTGTCTTGTTGTCCAGATCCAGGATACTTGTGTAGCGACTGTAGCGGCTCAGGGCATGCAGGGTGCTGGCACTGGAGGGAGAGGCCACTCTGAAACAGAGGAGCAAAGGTCAGCAGGGAGGGTAGGGGTCGGGAGGTGGGGGCTTCCTGTATAAAAGCTAGCGCCCACCCAGCAACACACACTGGGAGGTAAATCTGACCACCATGACCTTTGAATGGCTCCTCGCCACCCTCACGATCAAGTTCAAGGGCCTTGGCGCAGCCTCAGCTCCTGCTGACCTCTGAGGCCTCGTCTATCACTGCCCTGGATGGACTCTCTTCTGGACCAGGCTGAGCTTCCTGGGGACTCAAAATCAACAACCTGTTGGCTCGGTCTGGGTCACGCTTCTCTCCCTTTTGTACTTGACCTAGACTGATTGGTCATTTAAAACTTTAGTCATCCATGATCCCTCAAGCTGAAGTGCAAGCTCCTCCCCTCTGTGCTCCTCTGCCTTCCTGCACAGCTCCTTGACCTCTTGGAGCCGCGTCTGTAGCATGGAGACACGTTGTCTATGTTGTGGACAATAAATGAGCTGTGCCTAGAATCTCACCGGCCCTGAGTAGGTGCTAAAGGCTAGCTAGGTCAGCCCAGCACTTAGCAGCCTGCTACCTGTTCTTTACTGGTCTGGACAGGAAGCTTCTAGAAGCAGGACTGTATCTGATTTGGTCTAATGCCCCCACTGCCTTCCCCGGTGCCTGCTGCATCACAGGCAGGAAGGAGGAGTGTGTTCAATGAGGGAAGGAGGCTCCTAAAACCTCCTCCCCCAGATCCGTTTTCCCCGTGGAGCTGGGACTACCCCCTAGAGACCGGCAAATGGCTGACTAGAGAGATTTCACAGATTACCCACTTCTGAAATTCAGGATGCTATCAAACATAAAGTATTTTCTAAAGGGCTAACAGTCACCTGGGATCAAGATAACCTCACAATATTTTTCCTTCCTGGGTTATCTTCTTATATATTCAATAATCATCAGTAACCATCTAGTGTGTACCAGGCACTAAAGACAACAAAGCCTGGGCACTTCTTATCCCGAACGAAAAAAGACAAAAACGCAAGTCCACTGAAGCTAGGGCAGGCGTGGTCTCAGTTTTCATGGGAGACCCCATGGTTGGGAAGGTCCGGGGCAGTGAGGGGTGTCAGTGGAGTTGGGCCTTGGAAGAAGGGTGGGTTTGGGGAAATGCAGAAGGTATGTCGGACCACGTCCCAGAGTTGAGACAGCAGGCTTCCGGGCCGTGCACCAGGGAGGGTTGTGGGAAAGATGCTGAGGCTGAACACAGCGCCCGGGGCTGCACCCTCAGGTGACAGGAGGCAGAGCTTGCAGCTGGCCTACAGCTAAGATGTTCCCAGGCACCGTGAAGGTGGTGCCAAGGTCTGTGAAATGGTCTCCCTGACCCTCGCTGTGCTGGTTCACCTCACTGTGCTCCCCGCCCCACCTCGGGTCGCCCTCCCTGTGCTCAGTCCACTCCTGAGCCTGCTTGGCACAACCAGTCCACCAAGGCCCAGGTTCACTGACACCTAGAGACAGCCCTTGTCTCCCTGCCCCTCCACTCCTGCCATTCCCCCCTCTGCAGAAGAGCCTGGGCTCACAGGCCAGCCCCCCATCCCTGCCCTCACCAGAGGTGCCACTTCTTTTGGAAGATGTTATTTCAAACTTCTTCCATTCCTGTTCCCCTCAAAGCTCCTCATGAGGAGGCAAAGCAACAGGGAAAGCAGCAAGCTCACACCTCTTTCCCTCAGCACACACGCTGGCAACCCAGACCCAGGAGTGGTGGAGCGACTCGTCCAAAGGCCCGCGTGAATGAATTGGGGGGGGTGGCGCTGAACAAGCCCCTAGCACATCTCCTCCCCCGAAGGGCTGCTCTAATATCCCACAGCTGAGCCAGGACTGGATGGTCCCCAATGCCTGGAGACAGCCTCACCTCAACATCTCACAAGCACGGCATCATCAATCTGCCACACCTGACCCTCGCTGGTGTTTCCTCACTCGCTGGAGTCACGAGGCCTTCCCGGGTATCCCTCTTCCGTGCTTCCACCATATCACTAACCTGCTTTCTGTGTTCCGGTAGCACTATTAGAAGTCCCACCTCCCTGGCCACCTGGCTGTGTCCTCACCTGCTCTCAGAATTCTCCCACAGCAGTGGCCTTGCCACCCACTCTCTCTTTGAACCTCGCTCAGCACCCATGGCCAGCCTAGCCTGGAGTAGATTCTCAACAATGCTGTGGTGATGCACTGGCCCAGGTCCCACTGCTACCTCCCCAGGTAAAAAGGAACGCAGCCAGGGTTAGGGAAAGCTCTGGGGGACTTCCCAGAAAGGGGGGGACCAAAGGAGACTCGGGAGATGAAAACTGCATCAATTTTAGGGACCCACGTGAAGAGTCGGGAAATTAGAACACACGAGTGCTGATGGCAGTGTGGTGAGAAATCAGTTTTGCCCTCTCTATGGAGTGTGGGAAGTACAGACTATGACAATCACTTAGTTCAATGCCTTTGTTTGACAGAGGAGGAAAGTGGGGCTCAGTGAAGAGAAGTGACTTGCTTAGGGTCACAAAATGAGGAAATTAAACACAACGTACCCACACAGGAAAAGAGTCCCTTAGCTGACTTAATTTGTCAAGCAATATCTGGAAAAGCAAATTGAATCTATTAAAGCAGAAGTATCATGAGGAAATAAAATATATAGCGTTCAAAAAGAAAAAAAGAAAGGACTGACTACTGCATTTCCTTACTAAGACAGGCTTCCGGGATGAATGGAACAGTGAAGAGAAAGCCACTGGAGCCTCTGCCATCCCTCTCCCCAGTGATGGTTGCCCTATCCTATTACTACCTTACCCTTTCCCCTCAGGAAATCCCTTCTTGTCATTTACACCATAGTATGAATTTGAGGATAAGAGAGAACCTGACATCTTGCAGGATGGTTGCTCTCAAACCTTACTGTCTGCCAAATAAATTTCATGTCATATGCCAGACTGACTAAATCAGAATCTGGGGATGTGGCCTAGGAATCTGTGATTTGAAAAATTCTCCAAGCAATTCTGACTCAGCAGGATGCAGACCAATGTTGGAAACTGCTTAGGAACTGCAACTCCTTCACATGGCAAACAATGAAACTGAAGACCAGAGAAGGGAAACGACTTGCCAAAAGTTAACACAGGAAACTAGTGGAGGGCCTGGTCTACAAGCCAGGTCTCCTGATCCTGTACCACCACACCAACTTGCTACCTTGCCCAAAAAGATGTGCAGTTAGAGAAGTGGATGTGGCTCAAGCAATTGGGCTCCCATCTACCACATGGGAGGTCCCAGGTTCAGTTCTCGGTGACCCCTAAAGAAGACAAGCAAGGGGGCGGATGTGGCTCAAATGGTTGGGCATCCGTCTCCCATATGGAGGGACCTGGATTGGATCCCCGGGACCTCCTGGTTAAAATAAATAAATAAATAAGACAAGCAAGACAGCAAACTGATGCGACAAGCAGGCACGGTGAGCTGACGCAACAAGATGGTGCAACAAGAGACACAAGGAAGAAAACATGATGAGAGACATAACAAAGCAGGAAGCTGAGGTGGCTCAAGCAATTGAGCACCTTCCTCCCACGTGGGAGGTCCCGGGTTTGGTTATGGTGCCTCCTAAAAAGGAAGACCAGCACACAACAGACAGACACAGCAAATGCAAATGAGGGGGTGGGGAGAATAAATAAAAATAAATCTTGGAAAAAAAAAAAAAAGGTGCAGTTAAAGCCTCATCTCTGACTGGATAGGGCCCTTCCCTACCATCTGTAACCAATTACCTCTGCAGGCCGATAAGCTTCCACTTCTGAAAATCCGTAACATGCAAAGGGGAGGAGACCCAGTGCTTCACAGGTTTGGCATAGCGGCTGTAGTTGGGGACGAAGATGGACAGTGCCGTCACAAGTTTCCTGACGATGGCCTCGTCCTCCCCCAGAACCACGAGCGTCCTCCCGCTGAGCAGGGAGTAGATGGCAGGGTGGGCAAAGGGGTACTGGCGGATGAATTTTAAGGCATTCTGGCCAGCCCTCTTCTTGTGCCTCTCAGAGTGAGCAGAGGGCGTCCTGTCTGAGCTTGTGGAGGCTGCATAGCTCACGTAGCTGGTGGAGTCTGAACAGGTGTCCAGGCTGGTCTTACTGGCATCCCGGCTAGCCAGCAAGCAGCTCGGGTCCAGCTCGTAAAGGGAGAAGCCTTTGGAACTGGTGTCTTGGGAAGACGGGCCGGCGTTTTCCACTGCAAAGTCCACATGGAAGCCCTGGTCCTTCTGCCTGTAGCGCTGTGGGGGAATGCTCACCACTCCATCCTCATCAAAGAGCTTTGGGGCAGGAGAGGAAAGCGGCACCAGCAGACTGTCACTCTCCTTCCCGATACAGCAGGAGGAATCTGTCTGTGACGGGGCGTTCTCCAAGCTGCCCTCCTCTGCCTCACCCAGATCCAGCGGGCTGATGCCTGCCTGGAAGTGGATGGCTCCCTGGTTGTCATCTGCATACAATTCCTCTTCATTAATGGCACTTGGGTAGCTGGCCTTAAAGTCGTCGGGAATAAGGGCCTCTGAGGGGCAGGTGCTGAGGACTTCAATACTATCCTCGCTGATGGTCCTGTGGCTGACTGCCTTGCTTCGGACCACCTGGGGGCTCAATGGCACTGTGAGGCTGGCTTGGCTGTCAGACTTAGACAGCGCAGAGGTTGACTTCTCCGTGCCCAGAACCTCGATGCTTTCACCACTGCTGATACTCCCTTTCATGTCCATGTCCAGGTAGTCCAAGTTCTCTTGGGGGTCAAAACTGCTCAATTCTGTCACCCTCACGTCCTTGTACTCATCATCTGCCAGTTCCTGCTCCATCTTGATCAGCACAGACTCCACGCTGGACTTGTAAGAACCAACGCTGATCAACACCTTAGGAATCGGATATTCTTTCAGAGACCTGGAAGGCGGCGTCTCTTGAATGGGCTCAAGGTGTGCACAATCTTGTTTCTCTATCACCCTGTCAGGGACCTCCACAAAATCTTCAAAAAGGAAGTTTGTTACATGCTGTTGCATTAGAAGTGCCCGGTCAATCTGACTGGTCAAGAGGTAACACAGGTCTCCTCTGAACATGTGCTCGATGTGGCTGAGCTGAGCCAGGGTCTGGGTGAAGTACTCAGTGTCACAGAGCTCTTCCAAGGTCTTCAACTTTTTGTCAAAACACTTGGTGGACTTTGCTTTGATGAGCTTCGGGGTGTAGGGTGTTCTGCGGGCATAAAGGTCTGTGTCGGCAGACTCATCAGAGTTAGAGGTAGTGGCTGTCTGGTCGGCCTGATCCTGGCTGTTCTCCTCCATTTCACTAGCACGCAAATCAGACTCCTTCGACTTCCGATGAGGGTAAGAACGGATCTGCCTCAGCAGGTCTTGATGTTCAATGATGGACTTCTCCACGCTGGCCAGTTCATTGGCTTTCTCAATCGCCTGAGATGAATAAAAGCCTTTGTCGTTGGCTTTCTTCTGGATCTCCGTTTCCGTGTGCAGCACTGTCCTGGTGTAATCCAAGTCTTTCAGCTTTTTTTCAAGTTCCCCAGCAAATGCTTTCCTGTTGCCCGTCTTCAGGCACTCAGAAGCTTTGGAGAATTCAGCTGATAGCTCCTGGAACTGCTGCATGATTTTGTGCTGGTCGGCCGAGATGTAAGCCATGCAAAAGGGCCTCACAAAGCCACGGGCCTCCAAGTCATACAGGGTAAGGTGGTGCACATAGGCGAAGGCTCCCTCCTTGGAGTCGCCCAGCACCACCTTGGAGTCCTCCACAAAGTTCAGCTTGGGGTAGGCAGAACCAGGGGGGTGGCCCACAAAGGAGGCTTGGTAATCCACAGACATGATCCGCAAGGAGAAGTAGTTGAGATCAAAAGTGCCAAAAACTTTGGAGTCATTGGGGATGGTCAACAAGGGCTGGGGCCCTACCTGCTCCGAGAACTCGGAAATGAGGATGAAGTCCCGCGAGAACTTGGCCCCGGACAGCTTGGACCACGGGTTGGCTCCCTGGCTGGCAAAAGGGAAGAGCGGCACCGAGTACTCCTCGGGTAGGGCCGGCTCCCTATAAGGCTCCTCCTCGTACTCATCCTCTTTGGTGAAGGCCACCACGTCAGGGGCGCTGATCATATTTCCAGATATTTGGGGAGAACATGAAGAGAGGGAGTGGGAATAGAATGCGGGGGTAGTCAACGTGAGGAAGTCAGGCCTCTGGAGGAAGAAGCGCAGTCCTTGCGGCCTTTTTTGAGCCCTCAGGAGTTCTAGGCTGCCTCTCACACACTCAAGGACTCGAACGGCCGTAGCACCCTCAAAAGTGTAGCTCCGCCGGGACCCTCGGCGGCCTCATGCACCCCAAACCCGCAGGCCCAGAAGACCGGGGAGACTGGTTGCCTTCCTCCTCCTTCGGCGAGCGCTGCCGGCGCAAGGCACCTACAGCGAGGTCACCGGCACTGCCCCGAACCCACCGCGCAGCAACAGCTCCAGACCTGAACGGATGCCCAGCGCGACCCTACGGACCGTCGCAGGGTTCAGCCAAGCGTCGTCGCCCCCCTGGGCCCGAGAGCAGAAACCGTCGCGGCTCCTGGGACGCCACAACCCCGAGCCAGCTACCGCGGCGCCGCCATCTTGGCGTCACATGACTCGCTGCATCGGCGCCGCGTGACCCGGAAGCGCTCGTGTAGACTTCCGCGCCGGAGAGGAGAAAGATAGCTGGGGCGGGATAGTGAGGCAGCCACTCCCTGGGACGAATCCGATTAACCAACCAGTTCTGAGAACAAAAAGAAAGTTTGGGGAAAGACAGGAAACCTGCAGAGACGAAAGTTCCTGGAGCGTGGGGCAGTCTGGGAATTGTAGTTCGCTGTTTCTGTGGGGCTCCTGGCGGAAGTGGCTTGAGGTGCCGGGCGGAAGTGGGGGTTACAACGTTGAGTTCGTGCTGAGGTGGTGGTGGTGGCGTGGAGAAGGCGCGGGAACCTGAGCCCCACAAGTCCCCGGACTGTGGGGAAGTGACCGGGCAACGAGTCGTGGTGCTGGCGACGCCCAGATTCTCTCGCTTCCTCAGGGTGGGCGCCTGGGGGCACTCCCCTCTGCCCCTCACATAATGCGCGGGGCCTAGGAATGATCTTCCCGGCTGCTCGCTGCGCTTTCTGGCGGCTGCCACGGCCCGGAGGCCGCGCCTTGTCCCGCACCGCCATGGAAGTGGCCTTCCGAGGGGTGCGGAAAGTGCTCTGTGTGGCCGAGAAAAACGACGCGGCCAAAGGGATCGCCGACTTGCTGTCTAACAGTCGCATGAGGCGGGTAAGAAGGCGCGTTCCCGAGCGGGACACTGTGATGGGCTCCCGGAATGGAGATGAAGGCGACTTCTCCCGTCCCTGAGGCTGCACCGTCCCCTGGCCAGGCTACCATCTGGTTTCCCATGCCCCGGGCTCTCCTCGGACTGACGGGCATTTAAAAGTGATTAAGGGGGCGGATGTGGCTCCTGACAACCTCTTGCTTTCTATCTCCATGAATTTTCCTGCAATTTTCTAGATATTGCATATAAATGGATCGTACATATGTGATAGTTGTATCTGGCTCCTTTCACTTACCGTAATTTTTCAAGGTTCATTTTAGCATGTCTCAGAAGTTCATTCCTTCTTTTTTTGGAGGGGAAGCTGGCACTCAACCACTGAGCCACATCGGCGCCCCTGAGTTGATTTTTTTTGTTTGTTTGCATGTTGTTTGGTTTTTTGTTTGTTTTTAGGAGGCACTGGGAACCAAACCCAGGACCTCCCATGTGGGAAGCAGGTGCTCAACCGCTTTAGCCACATCCACCACCCTCATTCCTTCTTATAGCTGAATAATATTCCATTGTCTATACATGCCACATTTTGTTTATCCATTCATCAGTTGGATGGGCACTTGGATTGTTTCCACTTTTTGGCTATTATGAATAGAGATGTTAGGAACATTCATATATAGGTTATTGTTTGAACAGCCTGTTTACAGTTCTTTTGTGTACATACATAGGAGTGAGATTGCTGGTTCCTTTGGGAACTATATGTTTAACATTTTGAGGAATCACCAAATTGTTTTCCACAGTAGCTGCGCTATTTTACATTCCACTAGCACTGCATGAGGGTCCCTTTCTCCACATCCTGTCCAATGCATTTCCGTTTTTAAAATTACGGCTATCATAGTGACTGAAGTGGTATCTCATTATGGTTTTGATTTGCACTTCTCAAATTACTAATGACATTGAGCACCTTTTCTTGTGCTTGTTAGCCATTTCTTACATACCTTCTTTGGAGAAAAGGCACAATATGCGAGTCTTTTCCCCATTTTTAATCAGATTGTTTGTCTTTTTGTCGTGTGTTAAGAGTTCTGTATGTATTTTGAATACTAGACACTTATTAGATACATGGTTTGCAAATATTTTCTCCCATGCCATGGATTGTAGTTTCGCTTTCTTGATACTGTCTTTAATGCCCAAAAGTTTTTAGTTTTAAGTCTAACTTATCTATTTTTTCTTCTGATGTTTATGCTTTTGGGGTCATATCTAAGAATCCATTACCAAATGCAAGGTCATGAAGATTTACCCCTATATTTTCTTCTAAGAGTTTTATAGTTTTAAGCTCTTATAATTTGGACTTGGACCCATTTTGAGTTAATTTTTGTATATGGTGTATGACTCTAATGTTATTCTTTTGCACGTGGATATTCAGTTGCCCCAGGACCATTTGCTATAGACACTATTCTTTCCCCCAGTTAATGGTCTTGGTAGCCTTGTGGAAAATCAATTGGCCATAGGTGTAGGGGCTTATTTTGGGCTCTCAATTCTATTCCATTGATCAGTATGGATGTCCTTATGTGGGTTCCACACTCTTTTGATTACTATGGTGTTGTAATACATTTTTGTTTTTAAAAGAGGTACTGGGGGTTCAACCCCGGACCTCGTACATGGGAAGCAGGCACTCAATCACTGAGCTACATCTGCTCCCTTAATACGTTTTTTAAAAAAAAGATTTATTTATATTTATTTATTCCTGCCCCCCCCATTGTTTTGGGCACTGTCTGCTCTCTGTGTGTTCTTCTGTGTCTGCTTGTCTTCTCTTTTAGGTGGCACCGGGAACTGATCCTGGGACCTTCCGGAGTGGAGAGAGGCAGTCATTCTCTTGCACCACCTCAGCTCCCTGGTCTCCTGCATTTCTTATTGTCTCTGTCTCTTTTTGTTGCTTCATCTTTTTGTGCCAGCTCTCTCCACATGGGCCAGTACTCCTGCGCGGGCCAGCACTCTGCATGGGCCAGCTCTCTGCTCGGGCCAGCACTCCTGCATGGGCCAGCTTGCTTTTCACCAGGTGGCCCCAGGAATTGAACCCTGGACCTCCCATATAGTAGATGGGAGCCCAGTCACTTGAGCCACATCCGCTTCCCCCTGTAATACATTTTGAAATCAGGAAGTATAAGTCCTCCAATTTTCTCTTCTTTTTCAAGATTGTTTGGCTATTGAGGCCCCTTACAATTCCATATGAATTTTTGTATCCTTTTCCATTTCTGCAAAAAGAAAAAATATTGCTGGAATTTTTTATAGGGATTACATAAAATTTTATGTTTTCTCATTTATTTGAGTTTTCTTTAGTTACTTTCAGCAGTGATTTGTAGTTTTTGTTGTAGAAATCTTATACTTTGGCTAAATTTATTCCTAAATATTTTCTTTCTGATGCTATTTTAAATGGAATTGTTTTCTTGATTTCCTTTTTGGATTATTCATTGCTAATGTATAGAAATATCACTGATTTTTGTGTGTTGATCTCATGTCCTGCAACTTTGCTGAATTCATTTATTACCACCAATAGTTCTTTTTTTTTTTTTTTTTTTTTTTTTTTTAAAGATTTTATTTATTTATTCATTTATCCCCCCCTTGCTGCCCGTGCTCGCCGGGTCAGCCAACCACGCCGTGCGGGCGGGCCTGCCTTCACCAGGAGGCCCCGGGAACTGAACCCGGGGCCTCCCATATGGTAAATGGGAGCCCCACTGATTGAGCCACAGCCGCCTCCCGCAATAGTTCTTTTGTAGATTCTTTAGATTTTCTCTATAACGTTATGTCATCTGTGAATAGAAATATTCATTTGGATGCCTTGTATCTTTTTCTTTCTTAATTGTCCTGGCTAGAACATCCAGTAGAAGTTTGAATAGAATTGGTTAAAGTGGGCATCCTTGTACCTGATCTTAGGGGAAAAGCTTTCCATCTTTCACTCTTGACTATGATGTTAGCAGTGGGTTTTTCATAAATTGCCTTATCATGTTGAGGAAGTTACCTTCTATTCCTAGTTTTCTGAGTGTTTTTATCATGAAAGTGTGCTGGTTTTTGTCAAACGCTTTCTCTGTGTCAATTGAGATGAGCCGTGTAAGTTTTTAATTAAGGTAATGTCAGAGCAGTATTTGTGTTTTGTAAAGTCACTCTGGGAGCAGAGAATTTGAAGAGAGAAAGACTAGAAAAAGGGAGACAGTTCTTGGAGTTCTCCATGTGAGAGATCATGAGGCCTGAACCCTGGGGACTTGGAACGCAGTTTGGGGAGGAACAGAAGGAATGGAGAGGGAGGGAATGATAGAAGCAATCAATGACAGAAGCATGTAAAAGTTGCTCTTAAAAATGTTGGTCCTTCTTTTTTGAATGACAGTTTCCTTCTTTTCCTTCTGGTGGACTCTTCATCCTTTAAGAGGAAAAATAAAAGATACCGTAAATGCAACTTCCTCCTGAAGTCTTCCCCATGCATCCTCCCTACCCCATTCCATTCTGTTTCCAATCATTATCTGCATCTGTCTCAATACTAGCTGTCCTTATGGATCTAGTTATCTAACTTTGTTCATCTCTCCCATGATATATCACCTTCCTAAGAACAATGGCCAGGTCTGTGGTAGTTTGAAGCTGTGTATACCCCAGAACAACATGTTCTTAAAGTTAATCCATTATTGTGGGTGTGCACCCATTGTAAGTAGGATCTTTTGATAAGGCTACTTAGCTTAAGGTGTGACTCATCTCATTCAGGAGGGTCTTTTTTTTTTTTTTTTCCCTAAGATATATTTTATTTATTTATTTCTCCCCACCCCCTTGTTGTTTGTTTTTCACTTGCTGTGTCTGTTCCTCTTCCATGTTTCTTTAGGAGGCACCAGAAACCGAACTTAGGACCTCTGATATGGGAGGGAGGTGCCTAATCACTTGAGCCACCTTTGCTTCCTGCTTTGTTGTGTTTCTCATTAGGTTTTTTCTCCCCCACATCTCTTGTTATGGCATCTTGTTGTGTCAGCTCGCCGCGCCTACCCGTCATTTCAGCTCGCTGTCTTCTTTTAGGAGGCACTGGGAACCTCTGCTCCCTGCTTTGTTGTTTCTCATTATGTTTTTTCCTCTTGTGTCTCTTGTTGTGTCAGCTTGCCGTGCCTGCCCGTTGTACCAACTCACTGTGTTCTTTAGGAGGTACTGGGATCTGAACCAGCAACCTCCCATGTGGTAAGTGGGAGCCCAATCACCTGAACCACGTTCACTTCCCCAGGATGGGTATTAATCCTCTAACTGGAGTCCTTTATAAATGGAATGAAGAGAGAGAGTGTGCTATAGAAATGAGAAGCTGAAAGCAACAAAACTTGGAAGAGAAGGGAGAGACCAGCAGATGCTGCCACGTTGCAGAGGAATCAAGGATTGCCTTGATGATGCCTTGATTTGGAAATTTTTCTCAGCCTCAAAATTGTAAGCTAATAAATTCCCATTGTTAAGCCAGTCCGTTTTATAGTATCTACTTTCAGCAGCCTAGGAAACTAAAACAAGGTCCTATTTTATTTGTCCCTAAAATAGAACCTGTTACAGCTACATGGAAATCCCATGATAAATGTGCATTGAATGGGAGTGGCTGTGGCCCAAGCAGTTGAGCTCCCGCCTCCCACATGGGACGTCCCAGGTTTGGCTCCCGGTGCTTCTTGAAAAAAAAAAAACAGAAGCAACAAGCAAAACAAATGAAAAAACCAACTCAGGGAAGCTGATGGGCTCAGTGATTGAGTACTGGCTTCCCACATATGAAGTCCCAGGTTCAATCCCCAGCCCCTGGTACCTCAAAAAAAAAAAATGCGTTGAATGACACAATCCCTGCCTTTAAGGGATTTAAATTTGATAGAGAAGAAAAGACAGGCAGACACATGCAACTCAGGATGAAGTGATAGACATTGTAGCTTTATAACAGCAAAAAAAATGGAAATAAGAATCTAGTAAGGGAAATAGAATAGGAAAGCAAATTGTACTTCCTTATGATTATGAATCCATTATTGAGAAATTCTTTAAATATGTATATTTAGAAGATTGACAGAAATTCATCAAAACGTTTACAAGTGGTGGAATCTTTTTCTAAATAATAATACTTATTCCAAACAGTTCAAAGAATATAGATGTGTATAAAGTAAATTGCCCCCCACCATGGTAACCATTGTTAATAACTTGAGAATTTTTCTATGTTTGTGCAGTTTTTCATGGTTTGATTTTTATTCAGAAGGGGAAAATTTTTTAAAATTCTGACACTGATTCCTTGAAGAGGGCTTTAGGGGAGATGGGATTTGGACTAGGTTTTCCTCTTTAAGCTTGCACTGCAAAAGAGATGGCAAACATTGCACTCTTGATCTGTCTACCAGGTTTATCCTTTCTCCTAGCTGCAAAACTCAACTATACATTGGGAACAGACCATCCCTGCCCCAGCACTCACCCAAGAGGTGCAGTTGCAGATAATTGCATACCGTCCTTAGCAGATGGAAATTACAGGTAGACGAGTGTGAAATGGCAGGAAAAACATTGCAAATCCTCAAGATTACATATTGGTAGAATGGGCTGCCTTGGGAAAGTTCTCCCTGGCCCTAGATCAGCAGGCAGTTATTAGAAAAGTCATATGCCTTGAAAGGATTAGAGCAGTGGTTTTCAAACTGCATTCCCAAGAGCTGTGAGGAGCCACGGATGTGTGCCTCAGAAGGCACTTACAGGGAAGTGGATGTGGCTCAAGCGATTGAGCTCCCACCTACCACATGGGTTCGGTTCCCAGTGCCACCTCAAGAAGACAAGCAAGACAGTGAGCTGGTGCCATGGGCAAGCACAGCAAGCTGACACAACAAGATGATACAACAAGGAGACGCAAAGAAAAACACAATGAGAGTTAAAACAAAGCAGGGAGCTGAAGTGGCTCAAGTGATTGAGCGCCACTCTCCCACACGAGAAGTCCCAGGTTCAGTTCCCGGCACCTCCTAAAGAGAAGACGAGCAGGCACAGAGAGCACACAGCAAATGGACACAGAGAAGCAGACAGCGAGCACAAATAACGAGGCGGGGGGGAATAAATAAATAAAATAATTCTATTTATTAAGAGATTGACTTACCAGAACTGCAGCCTTGTTCCAACCAGTGCTCCCCTGCTTTTTCATATATCAGGATCCATATAAGATTTGGTTTAGCAAAAGCTGGTTCTTTGAGAAGATCAATAAAATTGGCAAACCCCTCTCTAGACTAACAAAGAAAAAAAGAGAGAAGATGCAAATAAATACAATCAGAAATGAAAGGGGGGAAATTACAAATGACCTCACAGAAATAAAAAGAATCATAAGAGGATATTATGAAAAACTATATGCCAACAAACTAGACAACCTGGATGAAATGGACAAATTTCTAGAAACTCATAACCAACCTACACTGACACAACAAGAAATACAAGAACTTAACAAACCAATCACAATTAAGGAGATTGAATCCGTCATCAACAATCTCCCAGCAGGGAAGCAGCTGTGGCTCAATCAGTAGGGCTCCCGTTTACCATGTGGGAGTCCCTGGGTTCGGTTCCCGGGGCCTCCTGGTGAAGGCAAGCCCGCCCGCGCGCCGTGGTTATCTGACCCAGCGAGCACAAGCAGCAAGGGGGGGATAAATGAATAAATGAATAAATAAATAAAATCTTTAAAAAAAAAAAAAAAAAATTCTCCCAGCAAAGAAAAGTCCAGGACCAGATGGCTTCACAGGTGAATTCTACCAAATATTTCTAAAAGAATTAACACCAATCCTGTTTAAACTCTTCCAAAAAATTGAACAGGAGGGAAAATTAACCAACACATTTTATGAACCCAACATTACCCTAATACCAAAGCCAGATAAAGATTCCACAAGAAAAGAAAATTACAGACCAACCGCTCTAATGAACATAGATGCAAAAATTCCCAACAAAATACTTGCAAATCGAATCCAACAGCAAATCAAAAGACTTATAGATCACGACCAGGTGGGATTTATTCCTGGTATGCAAGGCTGGTTCAACATAAGAAAATCAATCAATGTAATACACCACATTAACAAATTGAAGGGAAAAAACCACATGATGATCTCAATAGATGCAGAAAAGGCATTCGACAAAATCCAACATTCTTTTTTGATAAAAATACTTCAAAAGATAGGAATAAAAGGAAAATTCCTCAATATGATAAAAGGCAGATATGAAAAACCCACAGCCAACATCATACTCAATGGGGAAAGGTTGAAAACTTTCCCCCTAAGATCAGGAACAAGACAAGGATGCCCACTGTCACCATTGTTATTCAGCATTGTACTAGAAGTTCTAGCTAAGGCAAGGAGACAAGATAAAAAATTAAAGGCGTCCAAATAGGAAAAGAGGAAGTAAAACCGTCACTGTTTGCAGATGACATGATCCTGTATTTAGAAAATCCTGAAGTATCCACGACAAAGCTACTTGAACTAATAAATGAGTTCAGCAAAGTGGCAGGATACAAGATCAACATGCAAAAATCAGTAATGTTTTTGTACACTAGTACTGAACAATCCGAGGAGGAAATCAGGAGGAAAATTCCATTTTCAATAGCAAAAAAAAGACTCAAATACCTAGGAGTTAATTTAACCAAAGAAGTATGGGACCTATATGCAGAAAACTACAAAACAATGCTAAAAGAAATTTTAAAAGACCTAAACAAATGGAAAGACATTCCGTGTTCATGGATTGGAAGAATAAATATCGTGAAGATGTCAATCATGCCCAAACTGATTTATAGATTCAATGCAATACCAATCAAAATCCCAACAGCTTACTTTACAAAATTAGAGAAGGCAATTACCAAATTCATCTGGAAGGGTAAGTGCACCCGAATAGTCAAAAGTATTCTAAAAAAGAAGAGCAATGTGGGAGGAATTTTACTGCCTGACCTTGAAGCATATTACAAAGCTACAGTGGTCAAAACAGCATGGTGAGACTTCGGGAAGGTTGTGGACTATTAAGACATGGGAATCTCTTCTCCAGAAAAACAGCTAGAGGACAAGCTGAAACAGCCCAGAAAAAGATCTTCTAGGGTATAGGACAGCAGGTGAAGGCTGCACAGCACCCAGAGGAGAGAGGGACAGAAGAGGGAAATCGCGACTACAGAACTGTGAGTTGCAAATAGCAGCTTCTGCTGCTGCCGGCACCCTCACCCACACTCTTCAAAATTCTCGGGCGCCTGGGCCTGCGACCACAGACAAAGGGGGCTTCAGGGATCTGCCACTCCCGGAAAGGGGAGAGAGAGGGACACAGCCTTAGGCGGACCCAGGTTCTGACCTGAAATTTGGGCTGCAGAGCCCCACGGACCCTTCCACACGGCGGTTTGCCCTGCGAGCCTAGAAAGGACTGGAGAAATCCGACCCTCGCAACCTCCCACTATTCTAGCCTGGACTAATTGTTGAGGATTCCACGGGAGAGGGGAGAGAGAGCCTGGGGCTGACCCTGCTTTGGACTCCCAGGTTTGGTGTGCCCTGTCCTGAGAGCCCTTCCAGGCTGGGTGGGGCTGTGCCATTGTTTGCCTTGGAGCCTGCAAGGGGCTAAAGATATACAAACCTCCCAATCTCCTCCTCTACTAACAGGGACTGATTGTTGAGGATTCAGAAGGTAGTGGAAATATTTCCTAGCTGGGAAAAGGGGGGCACTACAAGAGAAGTCTGGAGAACTGTCTCAGAAAGTTTGAATCACAGGGCTCTTAGCCCCAAGAGAGGAAGTTCTATCACATTGATCTGGCCTGTGTCACAACAAATACGCTCCGACCAGGCATTGAATTGAGAGCTGCCAGCAGATCAAGGATGTGCACATAAGAAAATTAATAAGTAAGAGAGGCTTTTCCTGGCCTCTATAGCCTCCCTGCCCAAGGCCCTAGGAAACGACTCTACAACCAATTACTGGGTCCAGTGCCCAGTTTTGAGCAACAAGCAGAACAATCCTAACCATCAAGGTTGAGCCAAAAATCAAAAAGCTGTGGTAACTCACAGCCTCCTACCACTAAAACCCCATAAAAGAGAAAGAGATAGAGCATCTAAGTAAAATACAAACTAACCAGATGCCTAAGCACCAGCAAAAAATTACGGGCCATACTAAGAAAATAGAAGACATGGCCCAAGAAAAGGAATACAGCAAAGTCCCAGAAGAGATGCAGAATTTGAGAGAACTGATCAGTGAGATGAGCACACATTTCCAAAATCAAAATAATGAGATGAAAGATTATATAGTTAAAGAGATCAACGACATCAAAGTCATTGCGCGAACGTAAAGAAGAATTTGAAATCATGAACAGAAAAGTAACGGAGTTCATGGGAATGAAAGACACAATAGGTGAAGTCAAAAATACATTTGAAGCATACAGCAGCAGACTCGAAATGATAGAAGAAAGAATAAATGATACTGAAGACAGAGCAGCTAAAATTGAAGAGAGAAAAGAACAGAGAGGAAAGAATAGAAAAAATTGAGCAGGAGCTCAGAGAGTTGAATGACAACACAAAACTGCAAGAACATACGTGTCATTGGAGTTCCAGAAGGAGAAGAGTAAGGAAAAGGGGCAGAAAGAGTATTTGAGGAAATAATAGCTGAAAATTTCCCAACTCTCACGAAAGAAATGAACTTACATGTTCAAGAAGCACACCGTACCCCAATCAGAATAAATCCTAATAGACCTACGCCAAGACACATATTATTCAGAATGTCAAATGTAAAAGATAAAGAGAAAATTCTCAGAGCAGCAAGAGAGAAGAAAACGATCACGTACAAAGGACGTCCAGTAAGACATAGTGCAGATTTCTCTTCAGAAACCATGGAGGCGAGAAGACAGTGGTATGATACAATTAGGAAACTGAAAGATAAAAACTGCCAGACGAGAATTCTTTATCCAACAAAACTGTCCTTCAAATATGAAGGTGAATATAAAGTATTCACAAACAAACAGAAACTAAGAGAGTTTGCAAAAAAGAATCCACCTTTGCAGGAAATATTAAAGGAAGCCTTAGAACCTGAAAGAAAAAGACAGGAGAGAGAGGCTTGGAGGAGAGTATAGAAGAAAGAAAAGAAGAAAGGATAACCAAAAGAGTAAAAAGGAAGACAAAAATAAGATGACATATGAAAACCAAAGAATAAAATGGAGGAAATAAATAGTGCATTTTCAGTAATATCATTGAATGTGAATGGATTAAATTCCCCAATCAAAAGATACAGGCTGACAGAATGGATTAAAAAAACATGAGCCATCCATATGCTGCTTACAAGAAACTCACCTCAGACACAAGGATACAAGCCAGCTGAAAGTAAAAGGTTGGAAAAAGATACTCCATGCGAATAGTAAACAGAAAAGAGCAGGGGTAGCTATACCAATATTAGACAAAACAGACTTCAAATGCAAAAAAGTGATAAGAGATGCGGAAGGCCATTATATATTAGTAAAAGGGACGATCCTCCAGGAAGATATAACAGTCATAAATATCTACACACCTAAAGGGTGCCCCAAAATATATGAGACAAACTCTGGCAAAACTGAAGGGAGAAGTAGACATTTCTACAATAATCGTCGGAGACTTCAACACCCCTCTCACATCATTAGATGGAACAACTAGACAGAAGATCAACAAGGAAACAGAGAACTTGAACAATACGATAAACAAGTTAGACCTAACAGACATATACAGAACACTGCATCCAAACTAAGTGGGTTATACATTCTTCTCAAGTGCCCATGGATCTTTCTCCCGGATAGACCACATGTTAGGTCACAATACAGCTCTCAATAAATATAAAAAGATTGAAATTATACAAAGCACCTTCTCAGATCATAATGGAATGAAACTAGAAATCAATAACAGACAGGAAAAAAGGAAATTTGCAAATGTGTGGAGACTGCACAACACACACCTAAATATTCAGTGGGTCAAAGAAGAAATTGCAAGTGAAATCAGTAAATATATTGAGACAAATGAAAATGAGAACACAACATATCAAAACTTATGGGATACAGCAAAGGCAGTCTTGAGAGGGAAATTTATAGCCCTAAATGCCTATATTAAGAAACAAGAAAGAGCTAAACTCAAAGTTTTAACTGAACAATTTGAGAAACTAGAAAAAGAACAGCAAACCAATCCCAAAGCAAAAAGAAGGAAAGAAATAATAAAGATTAGAGTAGAAATAAATGAAAATGAGAACAGAAAAGCAATAGAGAAAATCAATAAAACCAAAAGCTGGTTCTTTGAGAAGATCAATAAAATTGACAAACCCCTCGCTAGACTAACAAAGAAAAAAAGAGAGAAGATGCAAATAAATACAATCAGAAATGAAAGGGGGGAAATTACAAATGACCTGACAGAAATAAAAAGAATTATAAGAGGATATTATGAGAAACTATATGCCAATAAACTAGACAACCTGGATTAAATGGACAAATTTCTAGAAACTCATAACCAACCTACACTGACACAACAAGAAATACAAGAACTTAACAAACCAATCACAATTAAGGAGATTGAATCCGTCATCAAAAATCTCCCAGCAAAGAAAAGTCCAGGACCAGATGGCTTCACAGGTGAGTTCTACCAAGCATTTCTAAAAGAATTAACACCAATCCTGTTTAAACTCTTCCAAAAAATTGAAGAGGAGGGAAAATTACCCAACACATTTTATGAAGCCAACATCACCCTAATACCAAAGCCAGATAAAGAGTCCACAAGAAAAGAAAATTACAGACCAATCTCACTCATGAACATAGATGCAAAAATTCTCAACAAAATACTTGCAAATCGAATCCAACAGCATATCAAAAAACTTATACATCATGACCAAGTGGGATTTATTCCTGGTATGCAAGGCTGGTTCAACATAAGAAAATCAATCAATGTAATACACCACATTAACAAGTTGAAGGAAAAAAACCACATGATCATCTCAGTAGATGCAGAAAAGGCATTCGACAAAGATCCAACATCCTTTTTTGATAAAAACATTCCAAAAGATAGGAATAAAAGGACAATTCCTCAATATGATAAAAGGCATATATGAAAAACCCACAGCCAACATCATACTCAATGGGGAAAGGTTGAAAACTTTCCCCCTAAGATTGGGAACAAGACAAGGATGCCCACTGTCACTATTGTTATTCAACATTGCTCTAGAAGTTCTAGCGAGAGCCATTAGACAAGACAAAAATATTAAAGGCGTCCAAATAGGAAAAGAGGAAGTAAAACTCTCACTGTTTGCGGATGACATGTTCCTGTATTTAGAAAATCCTTAAGTATCCACAGCAAAGCTACTTGAACTAATAAATGAGTTCAGCAAAGTGGCAGGATATAAGATCAACACGCAAAAATCAGTAATGTTTTTGTACACTAGTACTGAACAATCTGAGGAGGAAATCAGGAGGAAAATTCCATTTTCAATAGCAACAAAAAGACTCAAATACCTAGGAGTTAATTTAACCAAGGAAGTACTGGACCTATATGCAGAAAACTACAAAACAATGCTAAAAGAAATTTTAAAAGACCTAAACAAATGGAAAGACATTCCGTGTTCATGGATTGGAAGAATAAATATCGTGAAAATGTCAATCTTGCCCAAACTGTTTATAGATTCAATGCAATACCAATCAAAATCCCAACAGCTTACTTTACAGAATTAGAGAAGGCAATTACCAAATTCATCTGGAAGGGTAAGTGCACCGGAATAGCCAAAAGTTTTCTTAAAAAGAAGAGCAATGTCGGAGGAATTTCGCTGCCTGACCTTGCAACATCTTACAAAGCTACAGTGGTCAAAACAGCATGGTACTGGCATAAAGATAGACATGTCGATCAGTGGAATAGAACTGAGAATCCAGAAATATACCCTCACCTATACAGTCAACTGGTTTTTGACAAACCTACCAAGCCCACGCTGATGGGAAAAAACAATCTCTTCAACAAATGGTGTTGGGAGAACTGGATATCTGTAACCAAAGGAATGAAAGAGGACCCCTATCTCACCCCCTACACAAGAATCAACTCAAAATGGATCAAAGATCTAAGTATAAAAGCCAGGACCATAAAACCACTAGAAGAAACTGTAGGGATACATCTTCAAGACCTTGTACTAGGTGGTGGTTTCTTGGACCTTACACCCAAAGCACGTGCAACAAAAGAAAAAGTAGATAAATGGGACCTCCTCAAAATTAAATACTTTTGCACCTCACAGGACTTTGTCAGAAGGGTGAAAAGGCAGCCAACTCAATGGGAAAAAATATTTGGAAATCACATATCTGATAAGGGTTTAATATGCAGGATATACAACTCAACAATAAAAAGACAAATGACCCAATTAGAAATGGGCCAAAGACTTGAATAGACGTTTCTCTGAAGAAGAAATACAAATGGCAAAAAAACACATGAAGAAATGCTCCATCTCACTCATGATTAGGGAAATGCAAATCAAAACTACAATGAGATATCATTTCACGCCTATCAGAATGACCACTATGAAAAAGACAGAGAGCTACAAGTGTTGGAGAGGATGTAGAGAGATAAGAACACTTCTTCACTGTTGGTGGGAATGCAGCATGGTATAACCATTATGGAGGACTGTTTAGCAGTTCCTAAAGAAGTTGAATATAGACTTGCCATGTCACCCTGTAATACCACTACTGGGTGTATACCCAGAAGAACTGAGAGCAGTGACACGAACAGACATCTGCACACCGATGTTCATGGCCACATTATTCACCATTGCCAAAAGTTGGAAACAACCCAGGTGTCCATCAACAGATGAATGGATAAACAAACTGTGGTCTGTTCACACGATGGAATATTATGCAGCTGTAAGAAGAAATGAAGTCATAAAGCATATGGCAACATGATGAACCTGGAGGACATTATGTTGAATGAAACAAGCCAGACACAAAACGACAAATACTGTATGAATGCGTTACTATGAACCAAATATATTGTGTAATATATTGTTTGATTCAAAAAAAAAAAATTTTTACATGTATCCATTACATTTAATTGAGAAGTGTATATATTTATTCATCTGTTTACTTTTTAGTTTTTAATTGTTTATATTTTCAATTATTAAATGTAAAAAATAAAGGTAGAAAAAAAGAGTTACCCTTTAGAGCAGGGGTTCTTAACAAGGGGTCTGTGAACTTGAATTAAAATAAAAAAATAAAAAAATAAAAAAATAAAAAATAAAATTAAAAAAAAGATTTGGTTTGGGAAGGCTTCAGTGCTTTTCTGGAAAGGCATCAGAAACCAATGATTAGACAATTTTTTTTTTTTTTAAGATTTATTTATTTACTTTATCCATTTTAAACCCCCCCTTCCCCATTTGCTGTTTTGTGTCCATTCGCTGGGCAATTCTCCGTGTCTGTTTCCTGCCATCTCTTCTCATCCTCCTCCTCCAGTCTTCACCAGGATTCGATTCTGGAGACCTCCGATGTAGGAGAGAGGTATTCTGCCGTCTGCGCCACCTCTGCTCCTGGCTTCTGGAGCTTTCGGAGCATCTCGTCTTGTCTCTCCCCTGTTATGTCATCATCTTGCTGCATGGCTCCCGGGCCCGACGGCTCACCGGCACACAGAGCCTGGCAGCCCATGCGCCTTCTATATATATTTTTTTTATTTTACCGGGAGGGCCCGGGGATCGAACCCAGGTCCCTCCATATGGCAGACGGACACCCAACTATTTGAGCCACATCCGTCCCTGATTAGACAATTTCTATCCTCTATTAGTAAGAAGGCTTAACTAGCAGTTGGAGTTTATAGTGGGCTTTTCTTGGCAACAACAACTGGCTGAACTCTATGTACCAGATACTAAATAATTTCCCTCTTAATGTTTGCCATTATACCCCAGAGAGTACCTCATTCATTGTTTTTTTATTTTTAAACAATTTATTGAAGTATATCATTCATACATGAACATACATAAACTATAAGTGTTCAGTAAACATTGTGAACTTACAAAACAAACATGCTTCACATCATACAGGGCTCCCACACATCACCCCACCACAAATACTTTGCATTGTTGTGAAGCAGTTGTTTAACAAATTATGAAAGAGCATCATCAAAGTGTTACTACTAACTATAGTCCGTATCTTATTCTCCTATACTTTTTTTTTTTTTAAGGAGTTATTTATTTATTTACTTTTATCCATTTTTACCCCTCCCATCCCGTTTTTGCTGTTTTTGTGTTCAATCACTGGGCAACGCTCTGTGTCCGTTTCCTGCCCTCTCTTCTCATCCTTCTCCTCCTCTCTTCACTGGAATTCGATCCTCGTAACCTCCGATGTGGGAGAGAGACATCTTACCGCCTGTGCCACCTTAGGTCCTGGTTTTTCGGCATGCCTTGTCTTGGCTCTCCCTTGTGTCACTCTCCTGTTACGTCAGTATTTTCCTGCGTGGCTCGCAGGGCCTGGTGGCACACCCTGCATGGGCCCTGATGGCGCACCTGCTCGTGGGGCCTGGCGGCACACGTGCGCACAGGGCCTGGGGGTCTCACTCGTGCGTGGGGTCTGACGGTGCATCTGCGCATGGGCCCTAGCGTCCTGCACGCCTTCTATATTTTTCTTTTTTTTTTTTAATTTTTACCAGGAGGTCCTGGGGATCGAACCCAGGTCCCTCCATGTGGGAGACGGATCCCTAACCATTTGAGCCACATCCATCCTCCTGCTATATCTCTTAAGGTTGACCAAAGATACCTAGAGTTACAGTCATTTTCCATATAGGATGGTCATATAATAAATCAGGCTTAGTTTATCACCAGCATTCTAAAAACCAGACCTAGGGAGAAAAACTAGGTCTGGGGACATATGCATGGTTTCTAATATAGCGAATGTTTAGCCTACCCTGATTATCACAAAATCAGGACAGCGACAGTATTTGTACCTCGTTCGTTATTTGCAGCCTTTGCGATTCCGCACAGAACAACTGTGTTTGTGAGGCTGAAGAAAAATCTTGATACTGAAAATTTTTTTTTGTAGAAAAACTTTTTATTTAACTATTTGAAAAGGATATTTTCATTGTTTATAAAATTTTGCATTTATTCTTATACACATCACTTTGATATAACCCTTTTTAAATTGGGGTAAAATATACATCAGGGGAAGCGGATGTGGCTCAAGCAATTGAGCTCCTGCCTACCTCATGGGAGGTCCCAGGTTCGGGTTCCGTTGCCTCCTAGAGGACTATGGACTGTGGTTAACAGCAATACTGTAATATTCATGCATCTGTGCCAAAGATGTACTGTGCTTATAATGGGGGGTGGGTATGGAAAAAGTGCGTCAAATGTATGCTATAGACTGTTTGGTAATAATAGTCTGATGATATTATCTCATAATCGGTAAGAAATGTTCCACCATGGTGTGGCGTGTTGATGAAGGGGTTTTGTGTGGGAATTCTGCACATGTGCATAATTGTTTTGTAAGTTCACAACTTCTTCAATAAAAATTTATTTTAAAAAATAATGATAGGGTGGGTTGGGGAAAAATGCACCAAATGTAAGTTATGGGCTACAGTTAGCATAAGATTTTACGATATTCTTTTATAAGTTGTAATAAATGTCTCACAACGTGCAAGGTGTTGGTGGTGAGTTGATGTATGGGACCCCTGTATGATGTTATGCATGTTGGTTTTGTAAGGTTACAACTTTTACTATATACTTACTGTTTATGTATGTTCATGTATGAATGATATTTTAAAAACTTGGGTGGGTTAGGGGGAAAATAGATCAAATGTAAGATCCTTTGGTTAGTAGTAATATTTTGAGCATGCTTCTTCATCATTTGTTAAAAATGTTTCACAACAATGCAAGGTATTAGTAGTGGGGTGATGTATGAGAGCCCTCGTACATCATGTTATGCATGTTTGTTTTGTAAGTTCACAACTTTTACTATACACTTAATATTTATGTTTGTTTATGCATGAGTGATATACTTCAAAAAAATTTTAAATGAGTGAAAAAAATGCTGGAATTTGGATAGGGATTGCATTGAATTTGTAGATGGCTTTATGTAATATCAACATCTTGACAATATTATGTTTTCCAATCCATGCATACAGGTGCCTTTCCATTTATTTAAGTCGTCTTTAATTTCATTTAGCAACATTTTTTAGTTTTCAGTGTACAAATCTTTCACAAGTGTACAAACCAAATCTTGGTTAATTTATTCATTGATATTCTGTTCTTTTGATGCCTTCTATAAATGGAATTGTTTTCTTGATTTCCTTTTCAAAATGTTCACTACTGGTATATAGAAACCCACACTTCTGCATGTTTGTCTGGTACCCTGCACCTTTGCTGAATTTGCTTTTTAGTTCTAGTAGTTTTCTTGTGGATTCTTTAGGGTTTTCTATATGCAGGATTGTATCATCAAATTGGGATAATTTGACTTCTTCCTACCAATTTGGATACCTTTTATTTATTTCTCTTGCCTAATTACTCTGGTTATAACTTGCAGTAAAGGGTTGAATAGCAGTGGTGACAGTGGGTATCCTTGTCTTGTTCCTAATCTTAGGGGAAAGCTTTCAGTCTTTCAGCATCAAATATGATATTTGCTGTGGGTTTTTCATAAATGCTTTTTATCATGGTGACAATGTTCCCTTCTATTCCTAGTTTTCTCAGTAATTTTATCATAAAAATATGTTGGATTTTGTCAAATGCCTTTTTCTACATCAATTGGGTTGATCATGTGTTGTGTTTTTTATTTTATTTTTTTACCTTCTTAAAATTAATGTGGTATATATAATAACTGATTTTTTTTTTATGTTGGGTCATCATAGCATTCCTGGAATAAATATGCTTGGTCATGATATGTAATCTTTTTTTAATATACTGTTGGATTCAATTTGCCTCTTATTTTGTTGAGGTTTTTGCATCTCTATTCATAAAGGATATTGGTCTGTAATTTTCTTCTCTGGTGCTGTCTTTATCTGGCTTTGGTGTCAGGGTAATTTTGGCCTCATAGAATGAGTTAGGAAGTAATGCCTCCTCCTCTATGTTTTGGAAGAGTTTGAGAAGGATTGTTTCTTTAAAACAATTTAAAACAAGGATTGTTAAATCTCCTTTAAATGTTTGATAGAATTCAGCGGTGAAACCATCCACTCTTGGACTTTTTCTTTTTGGGAGGTTTTTGATTACTGATTCAATCTCTTTACTTGTAATAGGTCTGTTGGGATTTTCTATTTCTTCCTTTGTTGGAGTAGGTAATTTGTGTGTTTCAAGGAATTTGTTCATTTCATTCAGGTTTTCTAATCTATTGGCATGTAATGTTCATAATACCCTCTTATAATTCTTTTTATTCCTGTATGGTCAGTAGTAATGTCTCCACTTTCACTCTTGTTTTAGTTATCGGTGTCCTCTCTATTTTTGTCAGTATGGCTAAAGGTTGTCGATTTTATTGATCTTTTCAAAAAACAAACTTTTGGTTTTGTTGATTCTCTCTATTGTATTTCTGTTCTCCAATTTCATTTATCTCTGCTCTGATCTTTACTTTTTCATTCCGTCTGCTAACTTTGAATTTAGTTCTTCTTGTTCTGGATTTTTGGGTGCAAAGTTAGGTTATTGATTTGTAATCTTTCTCCTTTTTTTAATTTAGGCATTTAGAGTGCTGAATTTCCCTCTGAATACTGCCTTCACTGCATCTTGTAAGTTTTGATATATTGCATTTTCATTTTCATCTGTCTCAGGATATTCTCTAATTTCGCTTGTGATTTCTTCTTTGACCAATTGGTTGCTTAATACAGTGTTGTTTAATTTCCATATATTTGTAAATTTTCCAGTTTTCATTCTGTTTTTGTTTTCTCAGCTTTATTCCACTGTGGACCAAGAAGATATTTTGTATGATTTCAATATGTTAAAATTTACCAAGATTTGATTTATGGCATAACATATGGTCTATCTTGAAAAATGTTCCTTGTGCACTTGAGAAGAATGTGTATTTCTGCTGTTGTTGAGTGGAGAGTTCTATATACGTCCATTAGGGCTAATTGTATATGGAAGTCTCCAACTGTAATTGTTGAGCTATCTATGTCTCCCTTCAATTCCGTCAATTTTTGCTTCATATATTTTGGGACTCTGTTGTGAGGTGTGTATATGGTTTATAATCATTATATCTTCTTGCTAATATAATAAACCTTTTACCAATATATAACATCCTTCTTTGTCTCTTTAATCTGTTTTTCACTTTAAGTCTATTTGTCTGAAAATAATGTAATCACCCCAGCTGTCTTTGATTACTGTTTAGGTGGACTATCTTTTCCCACCCTTTAACTTCAACCTCTTTGTATCTTTGTACCTATAGTGAGTCTCTTTTAGACAGTATATGGATGGATCATGCTTTTTCATCCAGTCTACCAATACTTGCCTTTTAATAGGGGAGTTTAATTCATTGACATTTAAGGTAATAACTGAGAAGGAAGGATTTACTTATGCTATTTAGCTATTTATTTTCTGTATGTCTTGTATGTCTTTTTGTTCAATTACTCCATTATTACTTTTTTTTTTTTTTTTTTTTTTCGGTTTTTTTTTTTTCCAGGGTATCATTTTGATTCCCATCTTTCTTTTTCTGTATATTTTTCAGTTATTTTCTTAGTAACTACTTTTGTAAATGCAATGAACATCTTACGCTAATAAACTAAGTCAACTAATTCCAACAGTAGTATACAAATTTATTCGTGTATAACTTCCTCCCTCCCTATTTATATTGTTATTGTCTTAGATTACATCTTTATACATTGTTTTCCCATTAACATAGATTTATAACTATTTTATGGATTTGCCTGTTAAGTCACATAGTGGGGATAAAAGCAATTACAAACCAAAAGTATAATACAGGATTTTATACTTAACTATATAGTCACCTCTACCAACATTATTTATTTATTCTTATGGCTTCTAGATACTGTCCCTTGTCTTTTTATTTCAACCTGAAGGACTCCTTATCTTGTATGTCAGGTCATCTGGTGATGAGCTCTTTCAGCTTTTGTTTATCCATAAATGTCTTAATTTCACCTTCATTTCTGAAAGATAGTTTTGCCAGATATATGTAGAATTCTTGGTTGACAGTTTCTTGCCTTAAACTTTAAATTTGCCATCCTGCTGTCTCTTGGCCTCCATGGTTTCTGATGAGAAATCTGTTACCCTTATTGGGGATCCTGTGTATGTGACAAGTTGCCTCTCTTGCTGCTTTCAGAATCTTCTCTTTGCCTATGGATTTTGACAGTTTTGCTATAATGTGTCTTGGGTGTGACTCTTTTAGAGTCTAACCTGGTTGGAATTTGTTATGCTTCCTTGATGTGTATATTTATGTCTTTCATCATATTTGGGAAATTTTCCACCATTAATTCTTCAAATACTTTTTCTGCCCCTTTCTCTCTCTCTCGTCCTTCTTGGACTCCACTGATGTATATGTTGATATGCTTGATGGTATCATACAGATCCCTCAGGCTTTGTTCATTTTTCTTCTTTTTTTTCCTTCTGCTCCTCTTACTGGATAATTTTAAATGTCTTTCTTTAAGTTCACTGATCCTTTCTTATCTCTCTCTCTTTTGTGTATGTGTGCTCAGACAATATTTTCCTAATTTCCTTTAATTCTTCATATGGATTCCTTTAGCTCATTGAATAGATTTAAGACAGTTGATTTAAAGTCTTTAATAGTATTCCTCAGGGATAGTTTCAGGCAAATTATTTTTTCCTGTGAATAGGCCATACTTTGCTGTTTCTTTGTGTCTTTTGTAGTTTTTTTGTTGTTGTTGATTACTGGCCATTCTGATTATTATGTTATTTAAGCCTGGATCCCTAGTTTTTCCACTCCCCTGGGATTGCTCGGGTTTTTATCTTTGTTTTTCTGTTTTTAACTAAAGCCGAAACCACTCAGACTGCCCTTGTTAGGGTTTGTTGTTGTTGTTGAAATCTGGAGCCGTCAATTTGTGACTTTTCCAAACTATATTTGCTCTAAAGTGGAAAATGATAAGAGAAGGAGGGGGTACTGCCTTTGTAATACTCCTCTGGTGCTTTTGCCTAAGGGGTATTGGAACAATGGCCATCCTCAGAGCTACCCCCCCCCCCCGGGGGTGGGGTGGCGGAGGAAAAGCAGTGATCAGTGACCAAACCACACACACCTGGATTTTGGAGGACAAGGTGCTTATAGCCCACCCTGGCATAGCAAGCTACACAGGAGCCCGGGCTGCGGTCCCCACTGCTGCCTGCCCTGTGGTTGGGGGCCAGGGGATGGTAGCTGCTGCAGGGAGGGTGAAATTCTCCAGTGTTTACTGCCATTTACCAGTAAATGTCCTGCTTCTTTGTCCTGTTTCTCCCTGGATACTGCAGTGTTCCACTAGACTCCAGAGTTTCAAAATAGTTGATTCAGACAGTTATTGCCAGTTCAATAGCTGTTTTGGTGAAAGGACTGATTCTGGAGCTTCCTACTCTGCCCTCTTCCTGTAGTCTTGACTTTTGAATGTTTTCTCTCCTCCCAGTTGACCTTTCTCTTGTGTTCTGTAATTGTCGGTGTAGAAATCACATGAAACGCTGCTTTTAATGCCTTTGTGGACGAAGGTAGGGTGTATTCAGGGAGGGGAGGGTCTTGTGCATCCGTAATTGCATTGAAGCATTCTGCTCTATAGAATGGGTTCCAGTTCTGACCAAGACTCATAGTGGCATTGGATTTCAGAGCCAGAAGGGACCATTGATATAATTTTGTTCAGGAATAAGCTGAGTCTCAGAAAGGTGATTAACTTACCCAAGTTCAACCGTTCATTGTTGTAATCATATGGCAAAGAAGTAAAAGAGGTGTATGGAGAGGAAGAAGAAAATAGTCAAGAGACTTATGTCCCAATCCTTTCTCTGCCATTAATTTGTCATGTGACTTTGGACAAGTCAATTCTCATCTATGAAAAGGTGTTAAATTAGCTGATCTCAAGGGGCTACCTGCCAGCATAAAAATCCCATGGAGTCTACAAAGTATATGCTTGGTAACTTTGAGGGGCTACTTTATAAATGGTTTTGGCAATTTAGCTTAGTTTATAACTATATGAGATACTGTTGCATTTTTAATAATGTTCCTTCTTCTTAGGGTTTTGCTTGATCTTTATGCTGAGGAGCTGTTTTTTAATCTAACTAAACTTATATATTTTACTTACTTTTACTTTGTTTTATAGAGGGAAGGGCTTTCTAAATTCAACAAGATCTATGAATTTGACTATCACCTGTATGGCCAGGTAAGTGCTATAGTATTTCCATCGTATAGCTGAAATATGCTTACAGATTCGTGGGCCATTTTGATATACATTCCTTAGGCATTCATCTGTGACATTTTAGCTGCTTTTGTTAGAGCAACTTCTTATTACCACTTCTCCCTAAATTTCTTGTATTGTAGAGTTATTTTATCAAGGAGAATTAGCTTGGCCATTGAAAAAAACGTCACAGTCTTTGAAAAATAACTATTGCTATGATCTAAAGGTCCCAGGTTACAAGTGATAGTTTTATAATTTATAAGGAATTCTCTTTTCAGTAAAATATGGTCCCATCTCAGTTCTTCAGAACAAGAAAGAAGCTATGTAAATGCCTGTATACAATACTTTGAAGAAATGTTAAATGATACAAAAGATATCTTGGTATTAGAATGATTATTGTGTTACTATGACTTTGGGCTTTGAAGAACTATATTTATGTCGCTTTCTTCCCATCCAACTGTTTTGTTTTGTTTTCTTTAATAGAATTTACTCCCTTTTATTTGAATGAATGGATAAAAAATATAATTGCTAAAAAAATAATTCAGATTTTTTTGTCATTCAGAATGTTACCATGATAATGACTTCAGTTTCTGGACATTTGCTGGCTCATGATTTCCAGATGCAGTTTAGAAAATGGTCAGTACAATTCCTGGGGAAAGAACTTTCTGATTATTACAGTAAGTTATAAAATATTAGATGAATTTTGAGGCGTGTATTAGTCAGCCACAGGGGTGCTGATGCAAAATACCAGAACTCTGTTGGCTTTTATAAAGGTTATTTATTTGGGATAGAAGCTTACAGTCACAAGGCCCTAAAGAGTCCAATTCAAGGTACCATAAGAGGTATTTTCTTACCCCAAGTCATTTGCCATACGTTGAAGCAAGATGGTGGGCAATATCTGCAACAGTTCAGCCTGCCTCTTTCTCTTAAGGCTCCATGGTCCCAGCTTCTCCCAATCTCAGGTGTAGGCTGGCATAAGGCTCATCTCTCTCCAGAGCTCGTTTCTTTCTGGGCTCAGCTGCTCTGGTCTTTTCACAAGGTCAGCTGTAGACTATCAGGCTCATCTCTCTTTCCAGGGTGTCTTCTGTGTCTAATGAGCTTTATCTCTTCCTCTTTGTTCTTCTCTGTGTATCTACTTCTGTGTGAGAGTCTGTTTTATCAGCCCAAGGGGGCTGGGACTCAATGCCAAGTCGAACTCTAATGACGTGGTCGAATCAAAGCCCTAATCTTAACATAATTTAGTCAGATGTCTCAGCTAAATCTAACACAATCAAAGGGGATCACACCTGGAGAAACAAACCAATTTACAAGCATAATCAGTATCTCTTTTTGGAATTCATAAATAATACCAAACTGCCACACATGTTGATCTTACTGTGTAGCTATTAATACCAAGATAACCTAGGATTATCTGTTTCTTTGTGAATTTTAACCACATTTTCACATTCTGAGCAGCCACTTTTAAGTGTTCCCCAAAATAGCCAGTCTTTTTTTGTGTAGTTATTGGATTGTTTTTATCCTAGCAGAGATGCATGAAGAGAGTCCAGACCTCAGTGGCTCCTATTCCTCCTTATGGGGATGTGGAAAGTGCGTTATGCAGAGGGCCAAAGGCTTGCTTTTAATCCTCTGGAGTCTCTCCCTGAGTCTTTGTCCATGAGCCCAGTGGGACTGTCATTAGAATGGAGTACTGTCCCTCAGGGACTGAAGTAGGTTTTCTTCTTCTTCCCTAAACCATGTAATTCCTTGTGTTTTCATTTCTTTTCTAGGCATAGCTGCAATCCCCTCATCCTCTTTGAAGCAGATATTGAAAAGTACTGCCCAGAGAACTTTGTAGACATCAAGGTAGAACCTTTGGGAAGACATGTTGTGCTGGAGTTGGAACAACCACCAAATTGTTGAACTGAATGATTTTAGGACTAATGGTTATTTAAATAAAGCTAGGAAAAAAGTATCGTTCAGTAATTAATTCTTCTGGCCCACAGCTAGGTAAAGTGAAGAGACTACAAAGTGCAATTGGTTGCTTGACAATAAATTAATACAGTTTTCCAGCATTCAGAGCACCTCTTGTTCACTGCTAACTGGGAAACCTTCATGAGGTGAAATTTAATTGGGTGTTAATTTTTTTTTTTCTAATCAGAACCAGGAAGTTTTAAGAGTGTGGTAGAGGTAAGTTTTAGGTTTCATCATCCTGGCAAAGTTGTATAACGCTCCTGGAAGCCAACTTCTGGGACTGTGATTCTAAACTGGAGGGAGTGCATTGGTGACCTTACCATCATGATAGCTGGCAAGAACAGTTTTCTCTGATATTTTTTCTTACCAAGTTGTGGTGTGTTCCAAATACATTGTTAATGTTCAGTCATGTCTTTTTAGCACAGAAGTGTCAAGTAATTTTTCTGTAGATTTTGCTTTCACTGCTTGCTCCTCACTCTGAATTTCAGAGAACTCTGGAACGAGAAACGCAGCAATGCCAGGCTCTGGTGATCTGGACGGACTGTGATCGAGAAGGTGAAAATATCGGGTTTGAAATCATCCACGTGTGCAAGGCTGGTAGGTGATACTGCTCCTGAGATTTTCACTTTGGGACCACACAAGTAGATTAGTTTCCTGTATGTATGTACAGGTGGGCCATTGCTGAACTCCTCCATACACATCCCTCCTCTGAATCAAGCTGTGAGTCTCAAGGTGGGACGACGTGGACTGTGTAGTAAGGAGAGCCAGGGTTCATTGCCAGCTCCACCACTCACCAGCTGTGTGTCCTGGAGCAAGTCACTGAACCTCTGTGAGCCTTGTCTTCCTCATCTGTATAGTTACGCCAGCCTGACATGCTTCTTTGGACTGCAGTGAGGGTTAAATGAATTAGCAGGTATAAAGCATTTAGTCCATGGCTTATTACTTGTTAGGTCCAAGTAGATTTACCAACTTCTTGAGAACAGGAACTTTTTGTCCACTTTTTAAAAATTATACCTTGAATATATAAAAAAGAATACACACACACACACACATTATGTGGAATTTATAAAGAGTCATTCCAAAATGTTGTTTGTTTTTGTGTCTCCCATATTGTTTGTACAATACCTGACTATTAAGAAATATTTGTTGCGGAGCATATGTGGCTCAGTGGTTACGTTCAAGGTCCCAGATCAATCCCTGGTACCGCCTAAAAAAAAAAAAAGGGCTTACCTACAGGAGCTGATGTGGCTCAAGGGGTTGAGTGCCTGTTTCCCAAAAAAAAAAAAAAAAGAAAAAACAATTCAGGGGAGTCATTGTAGCTCAGTGGTTGAGTGCCAGCTTCCCACATAAGAGGTCTGAGGTTCAATCCCCCCCTGGCTCCGGTACCTCCAGAAAAAAAAAAAGAAAGAAAGAAATACTTGTTGAGGGGAATGTCTCACAGTGATAATGTTTGCAGGTAACTTAGAGGTAGTAATGGCACAGACAATTCTTGAGCTCAGAGGGGTGTGTGTACTGTTTTCCTTACGTGTTTTTGCTTTAAATTCTGTATTGACTCCTGGGAGTTTACACAAGTTAACTGTCAAGGGCAGTGAATATGTCCTAGGTTCTTTTTATGAAAGGACATGAAAACTCCCCCAGATGGCCCTTTAATTGACTTTCTTTTCCCCATTTTCTACAATTGAGATTCAAGTCTCAAAAGGCTTATAGAATTTTTTTTTTTTTCCAAGATTTTATTTATTTATTCATTTATCCCCCCCCTTGCTGCTTGTGCTCGCTGGGTCAGCTAACCACGCCGTATGGGTGGGCTTGCCTTCACCAGGAGGCCCCGGGAACTGAACCTGGGGCCTCCCATATGGTAAACGGGAGCCCCACTGATTGAGCCACAGCCGATTCCCAGGCTTATAGAATTTTGGCTAACATTTATCTAATAGCTAAAAGTCACTCTACCATTCTTTCTGACCACATTCAGTTCCCTCTTAGACTTTATAAACCCCTAATTTAAACTTATTAGTAGATTTGAACTCCTCACAGGTTCTTGAACTGGTTTTCCTTTAAGTCAAGGTGGTGTAAGGAAAGCGAGCCCCTTCCCCTTTTTTTATGAGAGGTAGTGAGGGCTGGTCCTGAGCACAGTGTCTCTCTCTGCTCTGCAGTGAAGCCCAGTCTGCAGGTGTTGAGAGCCCGTTTCTCAGAGATCACCCCCGGTGCCGTCAGGGTGGCCTGTGAGAACCTGACCAATCCCGATCAGCGCGTTAGCGATGCTGTGGATGTGCGGCAGGAACTGGACCTGAGGATTGGTGAGGAGCCCACTGGGGAGGAGCCTTCCTGGTACCCACATGGCACACGGGGCATTTGGTTTGGAGCTAAAAACGGGACTTATCGTAAATGTGTGCAACTTCCTTAGACCTCATCTGTCATCTTCTCATTCTTTTCCTTCCTTCTAACCTTTGTTTCTAGGTGCTGCCTTCACCAGGTTCCAGACCCTGAGGCTTCAGAAGATTTTTCCCGAGGTGCTGGCAGAGCAGCTGATCAGTTACGGCAGCTGCCAGTTCCCCACGCTGGGGTTTGTGGTAGAGAGATTCAAAGCCATTCAGGCTTTTGTGCCAGAAACGTTCCACAAAATTAAAGGTAAGGAGACAATCAGCAAAATGGCAGCAGAGTAAGGTGCTCCTAGATTTAGCTTATGCTGCAGGGCAGTTAGTAATCACCCAGAGCTATCTAAAGCACTTGTTTGGGGGCTCCAGGAGACCAGAAGAGCATCCTACAACATCCTTGAAAGAATGGAAGGAGTAGACTGCCCATCTGCAGAGAAGATTCATGAGTAGAGCACTCCACACCGCGGAAGTAGGTGCCTATTCTCCACTGGCAGCACAAGCCGCCTCGGGAATTATTCTGTGGCAGGAATTGGAAGCTCCACTTCCCAAAATTGGGGGAGGAAGAGACGATTGGGCACCAACTTCAGCTACTGATTAGTAAATTCAGCAGGCTAAAGTATAACCCTAAGAACAGCTAAAGTTTGAACCTGTCCAGGTCAGAAAGAGGCCAGTAGGTGCCATTTTAATTCCATCCCTGGTCTGAGGGGAAGCGGGGAAGACTGAAAATCATAGTGCTGGTAGGGACAGGCATCTTTCCATCCAGATCAGATTGCAGCTCTAGCTTAAGCCCCAGCCCCACCTCCGGGAGGGAGGAAGCTGGGGGGAGCTGCTCCATCCTTTCCAGGAATATACAGGCCATGCCACAGAGGCTGGTGACCATCCTACTCTGGCAGCGCAAGCCGCCTCAGGAGCTATTCTGTGGCTGGAGTTGGAAGCTCCATTTTCCCAAAAACAGGAGGAAGAGATGGTTGGCCACCGACTTCAGCTACTTATTAGTAAATTCCCTGGTTAAGTATAACCCTAAAAACAGCTAAAGTTTGAACCTGTCCAAGTCAGAAAGAGGCCAGTAGCCACCATTTTTACTCCATCCCCAGCATGAGGGGAAGCTGGGCTGACTGAAAATCACAGTGATGGTAGGGACCAGCTTCTTTCACCAAGATTGGATTGGAGCCCTATCCTCGGCTTCAGGCCCACCTCTGGCAGGGCGGGAGCTGGCGGGACCTGCACCAGCCTCTCCAGGTAACTGCAGGTACATTTGGTTGGAACAAACTAAATAGTCCAAAGTCTACTGGGCCAACTGCAGTCATTTTGGACCCACATGGCCTACATTGCTGCCCACACCTGTAGCTCCATCCCCACCCCAAGCAAGGGGAGGAAGAGGTGTGAAGCTTCCTCAGTCTTTCTGACAACTACAGTCTAGACCTGCACGACTTGGATTATTATACACAGCTGTGGCTCTGTCCCTACCCCTTGCAAAGGAGAAAGGTGAGAGAAGCTTCGTCGATCCATGGGGCAACGTGGGCAGCTTGAGCCTCCACAGCTTATAGCACCAACTACATCCTCAGCTCCTACTACTCAAGCAGCAAGGGAGAAAGGGCAAGAAAGCCCTAAACTAAAGAGAGAAACTGCACCCAGAATAAATACATCTAGTAAGCCAGATGCCAAGACACCAACAAAAAATTACAATCCACACCAAGAAACAGGAAAATATGGCCCAGTTAAAGGAACAAGATAAGCTTCCAGGTGACATAAAGGAGTTGAGACACTAATCATAGATGTTCAAACAAATCTTCTTAATAAATTCAATGAGATGGCTAGAGATATTAGGATATTAAGAAGAAACTGGAAGAGCACAAAGAAAAATTTGAAAGCATACATAGAAAAATAGCACATCTTACAGGAATGAAAGGCACAATAAATACTCTGGAATCATATAACAGCAGATTTGAGGAGGAAGAAGAAAGGATTGGTAAAATTGAAGAAATCGCCTCTAAAAGTGAATGTACAAAAGAACAGATGAAGAAAAAAATGGAAAAAATTGAACAGGGTCACAGGGAACTAAACGACACTAAGAGATGTGCAAAAATATGTATCATGGGTGTCCCAGAAAGAGAAGAGAAGGGAAAAGAGCAGAAGGAATATTTGAAGAAATAATGGTTGAAAATTTCCCAACTGTATTGAAGGACATAGATTTCCATGTCCAAGAGGTACAACCTACTCCTATCCAAGTAAATCCAAATAGACCAACTTCGAGACATAACACTAATCAGAACATCAAATGCCAAAGACAGAATTCTGAGAGCAGCAGGAGAAAAGCAATGCATAACATACAAGGGATACCCAATCAGATTAAGTGCTAATTTCTCATCAGAAACCATGGAGGCAAGAAGACAGTGATATGATATATTTAAGATACTGCAAGAGAAAAACTTCTAGCCAATAATCTTAAAACCGGCAAGATTGCCTTTCAAAAATGAGGACAAATGTGAATATTTTCACTGTCCTGATTTTGTGATAATCAGGGTAGGTTAAACATTTGCTATATTAGAAACCATGCATGTGTCCCCAGACCTAGTTTTTCTCCCTCGATTCGGTTTTTAGAATGCTGTTGATAAACTAAGCCTGATTTATTATATGTCTACCCTGTATGGGGAAAGACTAACTTTGGGTATCTTTGGTCAACCTTAAGAGATATAGCAGGGGGACAGATATGGCTCGGGTGGTTGGGCGTCCGTCTTCCATATGGAGGGACCTGGATTCAATCCCTGGGACCTTCTGGTAAAAATTTAAAATATATATATACAAGGGGACGGATGTGGCTCAAATGGTTGGGTGTCTGTCTCCCATATGGAGGGACCTGGGTTCGATTCCCGGGACCTCCCAGTAAAAAAATAATAATAAAAAATAAATAAATAAATATAAAAGGTGCATGGGCCACCACAGAAGCAGGTGTGCCGCCAGGCCCCATCCGTGGGTGCACCACCAGGCCCCATGAGCGGATGAGCTGCCAGTCCGCACAAGCCACACAGCAAGATGATGACGTAACAGGAGAGTGACACAAGGAAGAGCCAAGACAAGACGAACCAAAAAACCAGGAACTAAGGTGGCACAGGTGGTAGGACGCCACTCTCCCACATCAGAGATTCTGAGGATCGAATCCCAGTGAAGACAAGAAAAGAAGGATGAGAAGAGAGGGCAGGAAACGGACACAGAGAGTTGCCCAGCAAATGGACACAAACAGCAAAAACGGGGGTGGAGGTGTTAGAAATGGATAGAAGTAAATAAATAAATAAATAAATAAATCCTTTAAAAAAATGTATAGGGGAGTAAGATATGGACTATAGTTGGTAGCAGTACTTTGATGATGTTCTTTCATGATTTGTTAACAAATGTTTTACAACAATGCAGGGTGTTTGTGGGGGGGGTGATGTGTGGGAGCCCTGTATGATGTTATGCATTTTTGTTTTGTAAGATCACGATGTTTACTGAACACTTATAGTTTATGTATGTTCATGTATGAATGATATGCTTCAATAAATTGTTTAAAAAAAATTGAGGAAGAGTTTAGAATATTCACAGATAAACAGAAACTGACAGAGTTCGTAACCAAGAGACCTACTTTGCAGGAAATACTAATGGATATGCTATCATCTGAAAAGAAAAGACAGGAGAGTGAGGGTTGGAAGAGAGTCTAGAGATGAAGATTCTGTCCGTAAACGTACCTAAAAGTCTCAAAAGAGTGGTGAAAATAAAATATGACAGATAAAACCCAAAGGTCAAAATGGGAGAAATAACAACGTCCTTTACAGTAATAACATTATTCAATGTTGATGGATTAAACTCCCCAATCAAAAGACACAGACTGGCAGAATGGATAAGAAAATATGAGCCAACTATATGCTGCCTGCAAGAGACTCACCTTAGACCCAAGGATGCCAAAAGATTGAAAGTGAAAGGCTGGAAAAAGATATTCCATGTATGCAGTAACCAAAAAAAAAAAAAACCCCAACTAGCTATACGTATATCAGATGGAATAGACTTTAAAAGACACTACCAGGGGTCGGATGTGGCTCAACTGGTTGGGCGTCCGTCTCCCATATGGAGAGACCCGGGACCTCCCGGTTAAAAAAAAAAAAAGACACTACTAATGCACAATCTGAGAGGAGGAAGTCAGGACGAAAAATTCCATTTACAATAGCAACTAAAAGAATCAAATATTTAGGAATAAACCAACGATGTAAAGCACTTGTATTCAGAAAACAATGCATTGTTAAAAGAAATTTTAAAAGATGTAAATAATTGGAAGAATATTCCATGCTTATGGATTCAAAGACTGAATATCATTAAGATGTCAATTCTACCCAAATGGATAGACAAATTCAATGCAATACCAACAAAAAATTCCACTAGCACTTTTTAAGTAAATGGAAAACACGATTATCAAAATTTTTTGGAAGTGTAAGGGGTCCCAAATACCAAGAACATCTTAAAAAGGAAAAGCGAAGTTGGAGAACTCTCACTTCTGGACTTTTAAATATTACATAGCTACAGTGGTAAAAACATCATGGTACTGGCATAAAAACAGACATGTAGACTAATGGAAGTGAATTGATGGTTCAGAAACAGACTCTTACATATGTGGTGAAGTGATTTTTGACAAGCCTGTCAAACCTACCCAGCTCGGGCAGAATAGCCCATTCAACAAATGGTGCTGAAGGAACCTGGTTATCCATAGCCAAAAGAAAGAGGACCCCTGTCTCACACCTGATAGAAAAATTAACCCAAAGTGGATCAAAAACCTAAATATAAAAGCAAGAACCATAAAGCTTCTAGAAGAAAATGTAGGTAAATATCTTCAAGACCTAGTGGTAGGTGGTAGATTCTTAAAGGAGAGAAGAGGAGGACTGAGAAGGACTACTGATGCTTAATGTATGTAGAAGTTTCAATTAGCTTTACTGTAGAAGTGTAGAAAGGTATAGAGTTGATGGTAACACATTATAGTGAGTAACAGCTGGTTTATAAATGGGAATGTGGCTGGAAAGGGTAGTCTAGGGATATAAATGTCAATTGAAAGAAAGCTAGAGAATAATCTAGGGACTGAATAACACAGTAAACCCAAGGTGGATGAGAATAGTGGTTGATGGTACAGATGCAAGAGTATGTGTGTCACTACTACAGGGTGATGGGAATGTGGAGAGGCATGGGATAAATACAACTGGAGTGACCTATGGACTGTAGTTAACAGCAAGTACTGTAATATTCTTGCATCAATGCCAAAGATGTACTGTGTTGATAATGGGGGGAGTATGGAAAAAGTGTGCCAAATATACACTATGGACCCTGTTTAGTGGTAGTAGTCTGATGATACTATCTCATCTGTAACACATGTTCCACCACGGAGTGGTGTGTTGATAGAGGGGTGTTGTATAGGAATTCCACGCATATGCATGATTGTTTTGTAAGTTCACAACTTCTGTAATAAAAATATATTTAAAAAATAATAATAGAGGGAAGCAGCTGTGGCTCAATCAGTGGGGCTCCCGTTTACCATATGGGAGGCCCCGGGTTCGGTTCCCGGGGCCTCCTGGTGAGGGCAGGCCCGCCCGCGCGGCGTGGTTGGCTGACCCAGCAAGCACAGGCAGCAAGGGGAGGATAAATGAAAAATCTAAAAAAAAAAAAAAATAATAATAATAATAATAATAATAGAGTGGGTTGGGGCAAAAATACACCAAATATAAGATATAGTTAGTAGTAAGATTTTGACAATATTCTTTCATAATTTATAATAACTGTTTCACAACAATGCAAGGTGTTAGTGATGGGTTGATGTATGTGAGCCCTGTGTGATGTTATGCATGTTTGCTTTGTAAGTTCACAACTTTTATTATACAATGAATTTCATAGTCCTTAGACTTTCACTGTTAAGTCTTTTTCTCTCTGTCATATCATATAACTTCCGAGTCACCTCTTTCCTGTCTGTCTTTGTCCAACATAGTAACGCACGAACACAGAGATGGCATCGTAGAATTCAACTGGAAAAGGCATCGTCTGTTTAACCACACAGCTTGTCTTGTTCTATATCAGATGTGTATGGAGGTAAGAAATATTTTTAAAATCTTAAAGACCTAGGGAATACCTTTTTACATGTTTTCCAACTTACTCCCTCTCTTGTCCTGTCCTGTTTTCGCACTGAACTTTTTCTGCATTCTTTAAGTTTGTATCTCACGGCGTCAATTTTTGGCAACCAGTGGGATATGAAAACAGCCCTAAAAAATGTGGAAAGGAAAGATCTGCTTCTGTCTCCATGCACTGCAGAACTTTCAGATAAAATAAGAAATCTTGAGAATTGTTGAGGTGAAAGCCCTTCCTGAAGCAGTGTTCTGTCACCAGAGATTGGCAAGGATCAGCATTCCTGGATGCCTAGAGTGGGAAGGGAGTTTGGACAGTATCTGGTCCCATTCCCTCTTCCCTTGGTCAGATGAGGAAATCTAGGGAGGTGACTGTCACATTTGTAGTTTTTTATTGAGTACCTACTGTGTGCTGGGGAAATGAACAAGCCAATTTCATACAGTGAAAACTGCCATGAAGAAAGTAAAGCAGGGCAGAGGAAAGAGAATGACCCGGGTGGAGTGGAATTGAGGAACTACCTGGAGGCAGTGACCATGGAAAGGGGTGGCATTTAGGCAAAGGCCTGAATGCTTAGAAGGAGGCACCTGGGGGAGGGTCTGGGGGAACAGTCCACTAAGTAGAAGGGGTGGCACATGTAGCCTTCACACTGGCTCTGTCCATTTTATGATGCTCCCTCTGATTGGCCAGCACGTAACCACCTGGTTTTGCAGTGCCGCCGTATAGTCCCTCAGAGGTCTCTAGATGTGATCATTTGTGGTGTGCTTCCTGTCTGGGGCCCCTGCCTGATTCATTGTTGTTCTGGTGAGGGGGAGTGGTGGTTATGAACACCGGGAGTGATGGTTATGAGCACCCTCTGTGCCGGCCACACTTTATGTTACATACTGTTTTGCTTCAACTTCACATGCCTGTGAGGGTGGTGATAACATTCCTATCTTACAGATGTGGAAGCTAGAGAGTTAAGTAACTTGAGCCAGTAAGTGGCAGAGCATAGATTTGATGCCACTGTGTCCAATTCCCACTCTATAGCCTGGTCCCACGGGCAGCACTGCCTTCCAGGAGTCACCCTTTGGCCCTGCAGTAGTCACACAACCACCTGGATTCTCTGTGACACTGCATATTTAACTGTTCAATCAAAAACATCTGCCCTTTCCTACTTTACCAGGATGTGGTGCAGGAAAACAGGGCAGGTGGTATACTTTGAACTTCTTGTAAAAAGCCCCTAGCTTATTTGGAGGGAGAAATTTGGATTTTAATGTACAAATATACTCAGCAAATCACTTAACTTTGTCCACTTACAGTCTCTTAAAAGTGTGAGGTTAGTTTTAAGATTAGACTTCTCTAGCTTGTATAATTTATCCTATGTCTAACTCTGTATTATCCTGAATTTTTAAAAATTAACACTATGCTTATATAGTTAGGAAACTATACTTAGGAGATGAATAGAAGGTTGTATTTCATAGGCTGTCAAGGAGGAGCTTATGGCTTTTGAACCTGCCTTCAACAACTCGGTTTGAGGGGGGAGGTGGCTTCTCTGCTCTGTTGGCTAAAAGCTACATGAAATTGGGACACTATTAGCTGTGGTTCACCCAGTGGCCAGTGTGGTCTGCAGTGGGGGCAGGGGCCATCCACAGGAAATTTGGAGATGATGCTCCCACCGAGTAATGTGGTCTTTCCTCTTCCTGGCTTTCCAGAACCCCATGGCAACTGTAGTGGAGGTCAAGTCGAAGCCAAAGAGCAAGTGGAGGCCCCAAGCTTTGGACACCGTGGTACGTTCTGGATGGACTGTTTGAACCACTAAGTAACGTTTGCTTCCTGTTAAGATTACATTACACCGCATGGAATTGTGGCCCTTTGGAAGAAAGCAGCACCCCTCACCAGGCCACATAGGAAAGCAGTTGAGAAAAACGGAAATCCCAAAACATGGGCCTGCTTTGCCTCGTAAATTTTTTTTCCAGTTTACAATGCAATGTGACTACATTGTTTGAGGTTTGGAAAACAAAAAGAGGAAGGTAAATCTCCTATAACTGTACTGTCCTTTCATAATTACTGATAGAATTTTGGCATCTTCCTGTTTCTTCCACATACATAGTTTTAGCAGCATTATAATCACAGTAGCTTGTGTTTTCCACCAGAGCCTTCTTTTTACTTTGGTATGTAATCTGTGTAAAACAGCATTTTATATATCTGCTACAGGAGCCATTCCTGTAGGACACAAGTCTGGGTATATCACACTGGGGAAGCCCCTTCCCAGGCACCATTTTGCAGGGAACAACTCTGGAGGCTCAACATACAGAACATGCCCACCCAGAGACGTGCAGAGGGGTGAGGGAGAGGGTATCCTTTATTTCGGGCATGGCACGGTGTGTGTGTGTGTGTGTGTGTAAAGGGGTTAGAGGAGAAGGTCACAGATTGAGTTCTACATAATAGGCATGTTTTTTTATGCCTCACTCGTGAGGCACTGACAGAGTTAACAGCATTGTGGGAGTGTCACCTAGGGGAAGGAACAGCTGATTATCTTACAGGAGGCCTCAGAGAATGGTATGTATCATCCAGGGGAATTTATGGGGGCTCAGAGGAGTGTTTCTCAAAAGTGTAAAATCAGTATATTAGGCTGCCCTTTTTTTTTTTTTTTTTCCTTTTTCAAATTTCTACACATTTTTTATTGATGAAATTCAAAATGTAATAATGAGCATATTTTTGTACTATTTAATTTTGTACTGATTTGATAGTACATTAATTGTGCTGTCTACTCATTAGAATAGTGAAGTTCCTATTTTGGGGAGGGGGTAATATTTACTTGAGGTTCAAAGTTGGTGTTTCCTGTCATCAAAATTAATTGCAAATATCCATGTGTTAATGCTGATCTGTAAAAAAAATTATGTATTTCATCTTTGAAAATGTCTTTTGCACAGATAGGAGCTTCAAAATTCTAATATCATTTGGCCACAGCATGCTTTTAATTGAGTGTATTCATTGCTTGGAAGGCATTTCTAGAATTCTCTTAGATTCTCTTGATATTTGCCTTTAAGCATTGCATATTGATCACTTCTAATTGAAAGTTAGGCAGAAACCTCTCAGCTGCACAGAGTTTAAAATGTGGAAATTGCCTTTGCACTTGCATCAGAGAACTGTAGTTTGAGCTCAAAAGATATATCCACTGTAAATGTGTGTGGAAATGGAGGTCTTGCTTCCTGTTTTAATTGTTGACAGTGTGGGAAGTGTGTAAAGCAGCTTGGTGTTACTTGTGATTCAAATAACAATAGTTATAGTAAACATGACTGTACCACAGTTTGTTTTAGTATGAGCCTCATAATTTTAGGTTGAATTCATTAAGAAATATTTTTGATCTGTAGCAAAAGTTATTTCCAACTGTATCCAGTGTTCGGTAATAGAGGTTAAGGGAGGTTTTTCTCATTCAGAAAAATTTTGGTCTCAGCCTTGAACTTAAAAATCCTAATAAACTTTATGACTATTAAGCTATTGACCCACTTTGTGGTAGGATGAGTCACAATATTCAGAAATCTGAAGTAGCTGATCAGAAGCAGTGATCAGCGATCAGACCACACACACAGATTTTGGGGAACTGGGTCTAGCAAGCCTCACCAAGAATCCAGGCTACAGTACCTGTTGCCTGCCTTGTGTTTGGGGATGGAGGGTGGTAGCCACTGCACTGAGGGCTGAGGGTGGAATTCACTGATATCTACTGCAATTTATCAGCTTCTCTCCAGCTCTTCCTTGGATGCTTCACAGCATTCTACTAGATTCCAGAGTTTCAAAATAATTGATACAGCCAATTCCTGCCAGTTCAATAGTTGTTTTAGTAGAGGGACTGATTCCTGGTGTTTTCTACTCTGCCATCTTCCTACAGCCCTCTCTACACTGACCGCTTTTTTAAAATGCAGATTTCTGGCCTCTTGCCTGTAACACTGGCCCCAGCCCATCTGTCACAATCGTTGGTAGTCAGGGTCCAAGAATCTGCTCACCTGCCAGGTGATTCTTCTCTCCACAGAGTCTGAAAACCACCGGGCTGGGGTTTGGCTTTGTCTGGCAGGTCCAAAAGTCTTTCACCGGGAGGCGGCTGTGGCTCAATCAGTGGGGCTCCCGTTTACCATATGGGAGGCTCCGGGTTCGGTTCCCGGGGCCTCCTGGTGGGGGCGGGCCCGCCCGCCCGGCGTGGTTGGCTGGCCCGGAGAGCGCAAGCAGCAGGGGGGGGATGAATGAATAAATAAATAAAATATTTAAAAAAAAAAAAAAAAAAGTCTTTCACCCACACACTGGAGCGGTTCCATTTCTCAGTAATGAGCTCACATACCCGAGTTCCCAAGACTGTTCTCTAAAACCAGAGCCACCCACTCATTCACTTGAGAGGAACACTTCTCAGTGCATGCTATGCCATCTCTCCCTGTTAAACTAATGGGAGGCCAAATCATAATCAGAAGCCACTTTGTTGATTTACCATGAGAAATTTACTCAGTGGAATCAGAAATACCCATTCTGGGTCTGGCTGTCAGGGCCTATCAGCCTGAGAAGTCATCTTATCGTCATAAAGTTGACTAGCGGGCTGGATCAGGATGAGGAAAGGTGAATCGGGTCTCAGTAGCCTGGTGCGGCCATCCACCCATCTCACAGCAGCAGAGGTTTTCCTGTAGGGCCAGAACATTCCGAGTCCATTGAATGCAGCCCTCTGCCAGCATTTCTTCCTAGTGCTTTGCACGTAAGTTGCCGTCTCACATCTGTGCAGAGCTCCTCTGGGCTGGGGTTACAGCTCAGGGCAGTTGCAGGTCCTTCAAAGAGCTGCCTCTGAGCCACTAGCTTCCTGACTGAACCCTCTCTTGCCAGCACCCTGACAGACTTAGAGCCAACCCTGGCACCTGCTTCTCATGCCTGCTGCTGCGGGGTCATTGACTCCTGATGCAGATGTGAGTCATTAGACCTTGACTCCCCACTCCTGAGCCTAGGTGTGTGGTGGTAGCAGTGGGGTCGTGAGCATGGAGATTTGGGATGGGTTCACAGGGCAGACTGCAGGTTTAGGGAGGTGCCCACAGAGCCGTGGAGAAGCAGGGATGGAAAGGGTCTTTGCAGCTACTGAGCACTGTCACTTACCGTATTAACTTTGCAACAACCCTGAGGGGTAGGCATTATTCTCCTGTTGTAGTGGGGAGGCTAGCATTCAGGGATTTTGCCAGCGGTTCTGAGTCAGAATTTTCCTCCACTGCCCATTGTATTGTCCCACTGCTTGTGGGAGGGCCCTATGAGGGCCAGGCCTCTGACAATGGAGAGGGGAATGGACCCCTAAGGGCAATTGGATCTAGAGAGGAGCCAGGGGTTTCTGTAGTCCATGAACTCCCCAGGGACTCCCCAAGGACTCCCCTGGGAGTTTGGACTCTGAGCTCCGATCCTAGAGATCCTGATGTATACTGAGTTAGCTGTTAGACCTGGGAGTGGTACGCTGCCAGGTTTGGGAGCCACTGCTATTATCTGATTTTCCCCATATTGCCTGTCTCAAAACTCCCCTGAACTAAGAAATTCCCAAGTCCCTTCCCTGGAGACTGATTTAGCAAGTCTGGGTTAGAGTCTAAAATCTGTACTTTTAACACCAGGCAAGTTTGGGAGACAGCACTCATTGAATTCTACAGATGAGGAAACACAGGCCCAGAGAAATGTAGTGACTCAAGGCCTCCCAGCTAGAGAATAGTAAGGCTTCTGTGGAGCCCAGTTCTTGACCTCCTGTAATTGGTGGACACTTTTGTATAGGTAATTCCACGTCATTTTTAAGAGTAAGCTTTGAAATGAGGGAGCAGATGGAAGTCCTGTGAAAAGTGCATGGCAGGGTCAGTCCAGTTGCTGGAAGCATCTCTCCCACCCATTCAGAAGGCCCTTGGGGGCAGGCATATGCCTGTCGGCACACATGCAGTCCAGGGTTGGCTCTCTTCTCCTGACTTGTCACCAAGTCACTACTGTTTATAGTCACCACCGAGGACAGCTGTGTTTCTCCCTGTCTGCCAGCGGCAGCTGGAGTGACGGGACCAGGCACATCCTGAAGGGTGACCTCTCTCATTACTGTGTGCCCTTTGACTCACACACTAAACGTTCACGTGCCTCTTGACTCATTTGACAGGAGCTGGAGAAGCTGGCTTCTCGCAAGTTGAGAATAAATGCTAAAGAAACCATGAGGATTGCCGAAAGGCTCTACACTCAAGGGTAACTATTCTGGATATGGGAGTAGAATCTGGTGCATCTTTATCATGAAATATTTTAGAAACAGAGCTTAAGAGGAAACACATTGTCTAGATATCACCCAAGCCCTGAAGTAGAATAATTTTGACATTGACTTCTCTTTCCTGATATGGAAAAGGTATTTCATAATCACATACTTCCTAAAATAGGAACCCATAGAGTTAGTTCAGACTTTCCCCATGGACCCTCAGTGCCTCTCTCTGGGCCCCTGGCAGGCGGCAGGCGCTCCCCCAGCTGTGGGAGCACCCTTGTCTTGGTGATAATGGATGCCCCAGGATTGAAGTCCTGTAACTGCACTGCCTGTGCGCCGCAGTGACTGCTGAGCCCTTGGCATGCAGCTGTCTCAGCTGGGGAATGCCTCGGGTATGAGCACACACCTGATTTCACAGGCTTGGCATAAAGAAAAGAGTAACTTATCTTAGTCATGATTGTATTGATTACATATTTTTCAATTAATTTCACCTGTTTATTTTACTGTTTTAAAGTGGTTACTAGAAAGTTTAAAATTACATACAGGGTCCACATTATATTTCTGTTGGACAGCATTGTTTTTTCTGTATCTTCAATGACTACTGGACTGTCAGGGCCTGTAGAATAGGGTGGTTCTGCCAAGACTGACGCCAAGAGGGACCCATGAGGTATGTGCCCGCACCCCCATCCCTGCTGCTGGCAGAGCTACGCTGCCGCATCCCATGCTGCTGCTTCTGCATCATGTTGCCCTTTTCGTCCTTTGGCTCCCTTGAGTGTCCTAGCAGGAAATCCTGCTGCTTTTCACCACATTCAGGAGTCACGTCCCAGAATGTTTTTCAGTGTAGTTGACTGAGTTTGCCTTCAGTTGAGTTGGTGATAGAAGGGTGGTTGCACATTACCACGTGCTTTTATCTAATTCGATTGTTTACAGACTAACGAAAGAACCTTGCAGTGTCTGTTTGTTTTCCTGTGTTTTAGGTATATCAGCTATCCCCGAACTGAAACAAACATGTTCCCCAAAGACCTCAACCTGGCGGTGCTGGTGGAGCAGCAGACCCCGGATCCACACTGGGGGGCCTTTGCCCAGCGCATCCTAGAGCAGGGCGGCCCCACCCCACGCAACGGGAGCAAGTCTGACCAGGCTCACCCTCCCATTCATCCCACCAAGTACACCAGCAACTTGCAGGTTAGTGTCCCTAAACATGGTACCTGCTGGGACCCCAGAGAGAGGTGCCAGGGGTCAAGACAGGTTTGAATTGACTAGATTCTTATTTTAAGAAATGAGTGGTTTTGAAATACCTCTTCCATATCAGAAAAGAGAAGTCAGTGTCAAAATTCTGTTCATAATCTTTTGCCTGGTTTTCATGAAAATCCCTCCGCGATAGACCCTCTGTGTTGTTCCTGATCCCTCCACACAAACACAAGGCACTCCACCTCTTCTGGACCACAGCCTAAGCCCTCAAATCCCATATAGAACTATATTGCCTGCTTGGCCCCTAGTGAACTGTAAATCCCCTGTCCATCCTTCCAGGATTCGGTCCATCTCCATGTCCTTCCAAAACTTTACTCCCGCCCTCCTGTCGCTGAGTGTGAGCACTCGGCTCCCCTGGGGTTACGGTTCTCTTATTTCCCCAGCTGGGGCTTAGGCTCCATGAAGGCAAGAGACACTCAGGCTGGCTTTACGTCTGCAGGCTTCTCTCAAAACTAAGTAAATTTTGAGCTAAGTAAATATTGGTCTTTTTATTTTCCCTTTAACAACATGTATTATTCTTTCTGATTATAAAAGTAATATATGTTCATTTGAAACAATTTAGAAAACACAAAAAGATTATATGAGGAAGAAAAAAACATTGCCTGTACCAAGAGCTACCTTTTTTCCATGCATGTATATAATATCTTCTAATAAAATTGGAATCTTAAATAGCTTTGTAAAGTACTTTTTTCCACTTTATAACATTAGCATTTCCCCAAGTGCTGAAATAGTCTTTAAAAGTGTAACTTTTTATAATTGCATAGATACACCATAATTTGTTTTTCCAAATCTGTTCTTGGAAGTTGATTGTGTTTCCAGCTTTCTAATCATGATATACTTCAGTTAACATTTTTGTACATAAATATTTGTGTAGGTCTCTCATTATTTCCTTGGAATAAACTCTTAGGAGACTTAAATTGGATATAAGTATGGACATGTTAAAAGCTTTTGATAGATTGATCCTCCCTGAATCCTTGATTACTTGACTGATAGAAAAATCACCTTGACAAATTACTACTTGATTGTGTTCTCAGCGTGTGTTTGTGAAGTGGGCTTCAGACTGCCAGCAGGAACAGTGTCACTCTGTGTGTCCCTTGCTAATTTCTTATGCCTTTATCATATTTTCTGTTGAGATGGGTTGACATCAAAAGTACTGCTTTTCAGTCTTAAGGGGAAGATTATTCCCTGCTTATCTTAATGTGATGAGAGTTGTAAAGCTTGTAAGCCTAAACTCACAATATCCAGAAGACTCACCTGGTATGCTGCAGTTGTGCAGAGGCGTGAAGAGTGGTGTGCCCTATTCTGTTCAGAGCTGTGGTGGGGAAGTAGCATGAACCAGGTTTAAACTACTTGTGATACTGTCGTCCTTGAGAGGTAAAGTTCTGAAGGGAATTTCAGGCTCTTTTTTTCTCTTTGTAGGGAAATGAACAGCGACTGTATGAGTTTATTGTTCGCCATTTCCTAGCTTGCTGCTTCCAGGATGCTCAGGGGCAGGAGACAACCGTGGAGATCGACATCGCTCAGGAACGCTTCATGGCCCACGGTCTCATGATTCTGGCCCGGAACTACCTGGATGTGTATCCATATGATCACTGGAGTGATAAGGTGCAAAGGCATAGATGCACTCAGACAGAGGTCAGGGAGAGGGAAAGACGAGTGGGTGCCCAGCTCTAGTGCCATTTGATGGAGCAGGTCTGTATGTCTGTTCTGAGGGGAAGGGCGGGATGATTTGACTGACACTTCTGCTGCTCTCTGTAGACTCTCCCTGTCTATGAGAGAGGATCCTGCTTCCAGCCCAGCACCGTGGAGATGGTGGATGGGGAGACCAGTCCGCCCCAACTGCTGACCGAAGCGGACCTCATTGCCCTTATGGAAAAGCATGGCATCGGTCAGTAACGCAGGCCGAGGCAGCTAGCCTCTGCGCACCACTGTGTACCAGCCACCAGGTCTCATTGCTCTTTACGGCAGCTCTCTGGCATAGGTGTTGTATTCTGATGCCCATCTTAGAGTTGAAGTGAAGCCGAGAAGGGTCACGAACTTATCTAAGACTTTGTGAATGTATTAAAGCCCAGGTCCAAAGAACTCCACAGCCACTGCTCTTAACCATCGTGCTGAGCCTGACTTATAAGCATATTTCTAATGACAGAGGCATTTCCTATAATTCAGAGCTCTCAAACTGACCTGTCCACAGACTTTTTTTTCCCCCTTATGGAGATTTTTGTTGTTGTTTTGTTTTGAGTAACATTTAAAACTGAGGAGATTCCACAAAAAAAACTTCATCTTCATCTTCTCTTGTATCAGAAGCTCTGGTTCCACCACTCCCATGTCTGCCTCCGCAGATGGTTGTGCGTTTCCATTCACTCACCCCCCTCACTTTCCATTGCTCGCCTAGGGCTTCATGGACCTGCAAGTTAAATGCACGCCCTTGCTGGCATCTGAGTCTGCCACCCTGCTATTAACTGCGGGAGGCCGTGTTTTTAGATTTTGGTTAAAGTGTTTTCCACATTGTTGAGGAATCAGAAATTAGATTTTTTAAAAAGTTAGATCAGGGAAGCGGCTGTGGCTCAATCAGTGGGGCTCCCGTTTACCATATGGGAGGCCCCGGGTTCGGTTCCCGGGGCCTCCTGGTGGGGGCAGGCCTGCCCGCATGGCGTGGTTGGCTGGCCCGGCGAGCGCGGGCAGCAAGTGGGGGATAAATGAATAAATAAATAAAATCTTTAAAAAAAAAAAAAAAAGCTAGATCAGAATTGTGTTTTCCCTTTAAGTCCGGGATGCCCAGCACAATACAGATTCTGCAGATGACCCTGTGCTGCCTCCCTCATCAGTTCTCATCTCAGCTCTAGGGATTGCCTCTGGCACACCTAGTCCAGAAAGGCAGCAGTAGGACAAGGGGCAGGTGGAGCTCTCAGGCGTGTTCTTGAAGCCAAAGTTGGGGAGAATGGATACCCTTTCATTGTCATAGTTTCGTGACTTGGAAAGTGCTCTAGCCTGGAGTTCAATGACCACCGGTGGAATATTCAGGAAGCTTGCAGGTTTAGGTCAAATTAGAGGCAGTGCCCGCATCATGACTTATTCGTTAATAGTTATACGACCCCATCCTAGGCACTGGCCCAAGATGAATGAGTCCTTCCCTGGAAGCAGGAGCACACCACACCAGACACTGAGTGCAGTGCAGTAGGTGTGTGGGGAGCAGGTGGGAAGGGGCTTTGTGGAGGGGCTGCCATTTAAGCTGGACCCTGACTTCCTGGGAATTCCCGATGAGAGGAAGGCAAGCCCAACACAGGGCAGGACGTGAGCAAAGGCACAGGAACAGGGGCTCATTCACCAGGTGAGCTTGGAGCAGAGAGGGGATCCCGACTGGGAAGGGGAATCGAGCCAGAGTGTGCAGGGCCTGTGTGTCAGGCGGAGGAGCTCGGGTGGTGTCATCCTGAGCATCAGGGAGCCATGCCAGATTTCTAAGTAAAGGAGCAACACAGAGCTACACTTAAAAAAATTATCTTTAATTTTTAATCCACCACCTACCATAAAACACCCATTTAAAATGTATAGTTCAGGGAAGCGGCTGTGGCTCAATCAGTAGGGCTCCCGTTTACCATATGGGAGGTCCCGGGTTCGGTTCCCGGGGCCTCCTGGTGAAGGCAAAGCCCGCCCGCACGGCGTGGTTAGCTGACCCAGCGAGCACAAGCAGCAAGGGGGGGATAAATGAATAAATAAATAAAAAATCTTTTAAAAAAAAAAATAAATAAATAAAATAAAATAAAATGTATAATTCAGTGACTTACAGCATAATTGTACAACCATCCCCACAGTCAATTTTAGAACATTCTCATTGTGCCTAGAAGAAATCCCATACACATTAGCAGTCACCCTCTAATTCCCCCCAACCTCCTCAGTTCTACACAAGTACTGATCTCTTTTCTGTCTCTATGGCTATGCCTTTTCTGGACAATTCATATAAATGTAATTATATAATATATGACCTTTTGTGTCTGGCTTATTTCACTTAACATTTTCTATAATAGGTTCATCCATGTTGTATCATGTACCAGAACTTCATTCCTTTTTAAGCTGAATAATATTCCATTGTATGTATAGACCACGTTGGCTTGTTCATTCACTGATGGACACTTGGGTTACTTCTACTTTTTGGCTATAATGAATAATGCTGCTGTGAACATTCATGTACAAGTTCTTGTTTGAACACTCTTAGGAGTATTGCTAGGAGTGGAATTGCCAGGTCAGGTGATAACTTTATGTTTAACTGTTTGAGGAACTACCAGACCATTTTCCTCATCAGCTGTACCGTTTTATATTCCCCCCAGCAGTGTACAAGGGTTCTGATTTCTCTGTATTCTCATCAACCCTCGTTATTGTCTGTCTTTTTTATTATAACCATCCTAGTGGGTATGAACTGGTATCTCATTGTGGCTTTAATTTCCCTAATAGCAGAGCTACTTTTTAAAGGATCTCTTTGCCCCCAGCACAGAGAATCGGGTGGGCTGAGGAAGAGTCTAGAAGCAGGAGACAGAGAATGTTGTCATAATGCAGAGGAGAGTTGCTGGGCTCTCACTTTGACTGAGACACATGGAGCCAAGGAGAAGGGTTTAAAGAAGAGACCATTGAGATGGAATTGACCACTTTAATGAATACTTGGATGTGATGGGTCCTCAGATGGGAGGGAGAGTTGAGGTTGCCATTGTGAGTTCTAGTGTGGGCCGGGTCCAGGCAGAGGAAGGGTCCTGCTGTGATCGAGGCTCCCACAGGACATCTGAGAGAAGCTGCCCCCTCGGCAGCTGTCTACATTAACCTTCTAGTAACCAGAAAATGGCTTGCAGGCACTGATGCCACCCACGCCGAGCATATCGAGACCATCAAAGCCCGGATGTATGTGGGGCTCACGGCAGACAAGCGGTTTCTTCCAGGCCACCTGGGCATGGGCCTGGTGGAAGGTAACGGTGGGAGGTGGGGAGGCTTTCAGTGACAGTGGGTGGTCATGTCGCCGAGGTCCCTACAGGGTTGCCATGGGCCTCAGAGAACACTACTCTCTTTACAGGCTATGACTCCATGGGCTATGAGATGTCCAAGCCTGACCTCCGGGCCGAGCTGGAAGCTGATCTGAAGCTGATCTGTGAGGGGAAGAAGGACAAATTGGTGGTCCTAAGGCAGCAGGTCCAGAAATACAAGCAGGTTTTTATTGAAGCAGTGGCTAAAGCCAAGAAGTGAGTGCCAGACCCTGCGTATCTGTCCAAGAGGTCTCAATAATAACATCTCTTTAACAAGAAATGTTCCCTAACATCTTGGAGTGATTCAGGAGAAAATCTGTGGTGTAACTGCTCCTAATTCATCCCCTTTGGGTGGTTGGTCGCTGCCGGTCTAGTCCATTCTCACCAGCAGGCTCTTTTCCCATGACTGAGGGCCTGACTACATCTCTGCACTTCGGGTTCTCTTCCTCTGAATTTTGTTTTTGCCTTTTTCCATAAAGCTTTGTCAAAAAGAGCTGGTCCGATTATTCTGGGTTATTTGCTTCAGAAATGCCATTTTCTTGCATTTAATTCTGTCTTGACAAAAGGCACAACTGCAGCACCATCCAGGCGCTGGTGCGTGATCCATTTGTGTTGATTTTATTAGAAATAACATGTTTTCCACCCCATGCCAACTTTAAAAAGAAATGCATGAGCTAGTTTAAACTTAAACCCAGAGACTTCTGGAGTTTGTGCATGGATGCTTTGCAGTTTTATTTGTTTAATGTGTGGCCAATGATAAGGCAGAAGTTTTTCTGCCTGGAGGTGGATTCCTGCCAGCAGCTGGCCAGGAGCCAGGAGGCCGGGAGTGGGGCCTGTTGGTGAGCTCAGCGCTTGCTCTGCTCTCCCAACTCTGCCTCAGGCCTGTGGCTGTACTGACCAGCTGGTTCCTGCAGCCACAGGCCTGCTGTGCACAGTGATGCTGACAAGCCTGCAGCCTGAGAGTGGCTGCCATGCAACTTTGTCTCTTCTTCAGGTTGGACGAGGCATTGTCCCAGTACTTCGGAGAGGGGACACAAGTGGCCCAACCAGAAGAGATCTACCCCACCCAGCCCCAGCCCATCAGAAAGTGCCCACAGTGCAGCAAGGACATGGTCCTCAAGACCAGGAAGAATGGCGGGTCAGTGCTCAGCTCCCACCCCTGCTTCTGCTCGCCCAGCCCTGCCGTGGGCCGGACAGCTGGTATCACTTGAGCATCGTTATTGTTCGGGTGGTGAAGATGCGATGGTAACAGGCTGGGATCTGCCCTTGGGGGTGTAGAGCGCTGTACGTTCAGGGGGCAGCTTTTTCCCTGTGGATAGGCTATCTTCAGGTGGGGCTGGGTTCAGGTCCCCTTTCTGCCGCATGTATAAGCTTTGCGACTTTAAGTTCTTTAGCTACTCTGAGCCCAGTTTTCTCTTCCATAAAATAAAAGCAATAGTGTCTGCCTCACAGGGCTATGGTGAGAGTGTGGGTGACATAAAAAGGGCCAAGCATCCCGCATGGGGCCTGATCCCTCACAGATGCTCAGCAAATACTAGTCTTCTTCTCTTCTAGTTTGGACTCTGAAACTCGCAGATCCTTTTCATTTTCAGTGTAATAGAGCAAAATAGGCGAGAGTTTACTCTGGGAACCAGGTTACCAGTCTGGCCTTGTTGTCCAAGCCAGCACTGACCTCCAGGGGTGAAGCTCATGGGGAGAGGGTGCTGGAAGATGGCGGCAGCCTCATTTACCACAGGCTGTCCTGTGGCTGGCGAGGTGCAAGGCGCTCTGCATTACCTCCTTGGTCCTCGTAGCCAGCCTGCAAGGCAGTTCCATCTGCCCCAATTGTCAGGGAGTGGAGCAGGCTTAGGCTTCAGTGGCTCATTCAGAGCAGGTGATCATGCTGAGCAGTTGAGGTTGAATTTGAACCCAGCTCTCACGGCCTTCCCCGAGCCTCCTCAGAAGCCCCAGTGCTGTGCTGCCTCCTTGCTGCTGGAGCAACCCGGTAGATGAAGGAAAAGCACTGAATGAATAGGGTGGTTCCCCTAACTTCCTCATCCAGCCGTCAGTGGCTGCCTGAGTGAAGAGACCACCCCAGCCTGCACTCAAAGCCTCCCTTAGCAGCCAGAACTAGAGGCTAGGGCAGGGTGCATGTCGCCCACAGTGGGACGTGGGCTGGTGCCCTGGCACACACCTGTGAGCACTTAGTGAATGCTGTCGAGGTACTGATTTTTTTTTTCTTTGTCAACAATAGGTAAATGAATTAGTAATCATTGGAATAAAAGGGAGACTTGTTTTTGTTTTATCTCTGAATTTCCAAGTACTTGGCAACAAAGGAATGCTTCTCTTAGTCATCCTGGAGGACCTTTTTTCTTTTTCTTTTCTTTTTTTTTTTTTTGTGGAATTCACTCTAGAATTTAATAATTTCTGTGCTTGTAAATTTGCTATTTAGATAATGGGGTTTGGGTGTTTGGGTTTTGTTTTGTGATTTTTGTTGTTGGTCTAGTCATATCCAGCCACACACAAAACAAAGTATAACAGTAAATCATGTGCATGTTGACTAGTCAAACCTAAAATTCTGTGTCTGGAAGGCTTGAAGAAATGTTGGCTGAGAAAGATATATGGTTTAGGTGTTAAGAGTAAAATCTCTTCCTCAGACAGACAGGCAGGCAGACTGACTGACAGACCTTATCTCCCCACTCACTGCATACACGTCCCTGGGCAGACTTTTGGCCCACTCTGAGCTGAATATACTGCCTCAGGATCATCATGAGGAAGAATTGGGCACTAGGTACACGGCCTCACATCGTGGGTTGGTCTGTTATTAAGTACAAAGCAGGGTCAGCAATTTTTTAGGGATGTAGGAATTGAGTGCAGGTTAGTTTTCCTGTGTCATTCAACATCAGTGACTGAATCCACTCAAGTGTCTTCCAGAGAAATGAATGTCCTCTTTGATCAGCTGAAGGAATGTTTCCTTGCTAGGTGGGTGAGGCCTGGATCCCCATGGTGCACCTGCTGAGCTCAGGGCATTCCCACCTGGTCTGTGGCTCCGTCCTCACCTTTTCTCTTCTGCTCCCCAGGTTCTACCTGAGCTGCACAGGTTTCCCAGAATGCCGCTCAGCTGTGTGGTTTCCCGATTCCGTCTTGGAAGCCAGCAAAGATGACAGTGTGTGCCCAGTATGTCAGCCACACCCTGTTTACCGGTGAGCAGGGCAGAGTTGGGGTGTCTGCTCTGAGTGTGGGGGTGCTACAGGGCAGGGCTCCTCCTTTCTTATGTCAGGGCAGACAGTAGTGTCCCGGGGACTCTCCTCCTGGGCACTTCAGGGTTTAGCTGTCCTCAGAAGCAGACCAGGTTTGCAGGCCTCAAGGGGGTTCTGCCATGCTCGCTCTCCCCTCCCTGCTGTGGTAGGCGTGGAAGCCCAGGCCACCTGGGAGGCGCCCTCCATGCATCACAAATAAACCAGGTGGTCACCTTTCCCCGCCCTCTCCAGAGAGCCCATTGCTGTGGCAGATTTAGAAAATGTGTTTACTGTACATGGTTTCCCAACTCCTCCAGAAAGCCCAGCACCCTAGTGGCAAATCATCAAGGAGCCTAGAAAGCGTTGGGGATGGGTTGTGTCTGTCAGTATTTACCATATTGAAGCAGAGACATCTTTTGAAATACTAATTTATTAATTCATTTAAAGGATAAACACATTACCTGTTAACATAAATAATATGTTCTATGATAAAATTTCAATTTTCCAAAGCAAAAAATAAAAGTGAAATGAATGGCATTGTCTATTTTTGCAAATCTAATGTCTGGATTCTGATAACTGCTTCTGTAGCGAGTCTGCTGAGTTACCTTGTGTTGTAGCTTCCAGAAAGCTCACTGTGCACAGGTGGCAGAATGAAGAGCAAAACAGACATAACTTCTTAGCATTCCTGTGAAACTAGTTTTGACCTCACCTGAGAAGGGCCCCTGAGACACACTTTGAGAACTGCTGGTGCAGTGAACATCACCTTTGTGAGGCTTCTGTAGCTGGTGACCATGCAGGGTTCTTTGATTCCGTTTGCCCTGATTCCCAGCCTGCGCCCTGGTGGGCATTGGAGAAGCTCGCACCCAACTGTTCCACAGGCCTTGGAGGTGCTTGTTGGAATTCTCCAGGTGGCCACGAGAGTAGCGTGGGGGGTCCAGGGGGGAGCACAGCTCTCTGTGTACCCAGGGAAGACTTTCACCCCAGGTATTAATGCTTTTTCCTGTCTTCTGGCCCCACCAGGTTGAAGTTAAAGTTCAAGCGTGGTAGTGTTCCCCCAACCATGCCTCTGGAGTTTGTGGGGTGCATCGGTGGCTGTGATGAGACCCTGAGGGAGATCTTGGGCCTGAGATTTTCACAGGGCACCCCCAGAGCTTTGCAGCCAGCCAGCCAGCCCTCTGGACACTTACAGGCCAGCCAGTTCTTGAACAGAATGGACAACAGCCAGAACGGCCACCTCCAGCCTCCTGGCAACAGGCAGCCCGGACCTGCAAGGGCACTGGCCCGTCCTCTCCTGCCACCCGCCGCTGCTGGAGAGAGCAATTCTGTGACCTGCAACTGTGGCCAGGAGGCCTTGTTGCTCACCGTGCGCAAGGAGGGCCCCAACCAAGGCCGGCAATTCTACAAGTGCAGCAGGGGTGGCTGCAGCTTCTTCCTGTGGGCCGACAGCAGCCCTCCCGGAGCCCAGGAACCACCCTCCACAGCATCACAGCCCCCAGGAAGCTTGCAGGGACATCCACCGGGCTCAGGGAGCCACCCAGGTGGGCTTGGCAGCCCTGGCGAGGGCACTGCTGGCGGCATCTCCTGCCTGTGCAGCCAGCCCACCATCAAGCGGACTGTGCAGAAGGATGGGCCCAACAAGGGCCGCCAGTTCCACACGTGCTCCAGGCCACGCGAGCAGCAGTGTGGCTTCTTCCAGTGGGTCGACGAGAATGTAGCTCCAGGTGAGCAGACCTGGGCTGTATCCCTGATAGCACCCTCCCTCAGGCACTGGCTCCAGGGCTTGAGGTAGGGGTGTGCAGAACCTTGCCTGAGGGGTGCAGGGGAGGGGCATGGAGGGGCATCTATGCCCCTCCATGCCCCTCCATGGTCGTGCTGGTCCCCTTCAAGGTCGTAAAGTGCCCAGTCTTCTTGCAGAACAAAAGGTCGCTGCCGCTAACTGAGCAGCTTGCTTTGTGCCCAGAGCTGGGCTCAGTGTACTTCACATGCACCTTCATCAGTCCTTGTTCAGTCAGCACTGTCACCAGTTTCACAGGTGAGGAGAGGAGCCCAGGCCAAGGACGTCTTGCTCAGGGTCATACAGTGACAGCCAAGGTTTGGCCACAGGCCTATGTGATTCATGGCCTTGGTAAACCTGACAAGGTCATGGTCATCAGCTTCCTCTCTCTTTTTTTTTCTTTCATAATTGAGATTTTTATTGTTTTGAAGATCAGTACATAGACATTATGAACAATTTGTACACAATTCTTTTTTGTTGTTGTTACATTCATTATAATGTGCTACCATCAACTTCATCCATTACCACATATTTGTAATTGACCTTAAACAGTTTACATAAATTGAGCATCAGCTCCCCCTTCTCACCCACATTCCATCTCCCACCAACCTACACACCATAATCCAACTCCTTAAGTCTATTCATTGTATTTAGTTCATATCAGTGGGACCATAAGATATTCGTCCTTTTGTGTCTGGCTTATTTCACTCAACATAATGTCCACAGGGTTCCTCCTGTTGTTGTTGTCTACTTCCCCAATTCATTTCTTCTACAGCTGAATAATATTCCATTGTATGTATACCATATTTTGTTTATTCATTCATCGGTTGACGGGCGCTTAGGTTATTTCCATCTTTTAGCAATTGTGAGTAATGCCACTTTGAACATTGGTGTACAAATATCTGTTCACATCCTTGCTTTCAGTTCTTCTGAATATATTCCTCATAGCTGGATTGCAGGATCATATGGCAGTTCTATATTTACCTTCCTGAGGAACCGCCAAACCGTATTCCACAGAGGCTGCACCATTTTATACTCCCACCAAAAGGGAGGGAGTGATCCTGTTTCTCCACATCCTCTCCAGCACTTGTAGTTTTCTGTTTTTTTAATTATGGCCATTCTGTATGGTGTGAAATGGTATCTCATTGTAGTTTTGATCTCCATTTCCCAAATAGCTAGTGTTGTTGAGCATCTTTTCATGGGCCTTTTGGCCATTTGTATTTCCTCTTTGGAAAAATGTCTCTTTGAGTCTTTTGCCCTTTTTTTTTTTTGCAGGTTTTTTTTTTTTAATTTAATGAAGTGTATTACTTATACATAAAGACGCATAAACAGCAAATGTATAATAATAGTTGTGAGCTTATAAAACAAACATACAAAACATCATACAGGGCTCTCATACCTCACCCTAGCACCAATACCTTGCATTGTTGTGAAACATTTTAAACTAATGATGAAAGGGCATCCTCAAAATATTACTACTTACCAAAGTATCTTTTTTTTTTAAAGATTTATTTTATTTATTCCTCCCCCTTTGTTGTTTGTGCTCACTGTCTGCTTTCTATGTCCTTTAGTTGTGTGCTCTCTGTGTCTGCTCGTCTTCTCTTTAGGCGGCACTGGGAACCAAACCTGGGACTCCCATGTGAAACAGAGGCACCCAATCGCTCGAGCCACCTCCGCTCCCTGCTTTGCTGTGTCTCATTGTGTTTCCTCTTTGTGTCTCCTTGTTGCATCATCTTGTTGCGCCAGCCCATCGCACCAACTAGCTGTCTTACTCGTCCTCTGTAGGAGGTACCAGGAACTGAACCCAGGACCTCCCGTGTGGTAGGCAGGAGCTCAATCGCCTGAGTTCTATCCACCTCCCTAACCAAAATATCTTACATTTGGTGTGTTTTTCCCCCAGCCCATCCTATTATTATTATTTCTATATTATTTATACATGAACATATATAATTAGTAAGTGTATAGTAAAAGTTGTGAACTTATAAAGCAAACAAGCATAACATCATACAGAGGTCCAACACATCAACCCACCACCAACACCTTGCATTGTTGTAAGAAATTTGTTACAAATTGTGAAAGAATATTGTGAAACTCTTAACTAACTATAGTCCATATCTTACATTTGGTGTGTTTTTCCCCCAACCCACTCTATTATTATTTTTAAAATATATTTTTATTATAGAAGTTGTGAACTTAAAAAACAATCATGCACATGTGCAAAATTCCCATACAACATTCCTCCTCTATCAACACACCATACTGTGGTGGAACATTTGATACAGATTATGAGATAATATTATCAGACTATTACCGCTGGTCCAGAGCATACATTTAGCATACTATTTCTATACTCCCCCATTATCAGCATAGTACATCTTTGATATAAATGCATGAATATTACAATATTGCTGTTAACCACAGTCCATAGGTCACTCCAGTTGTATTTTTCCCATGCTTCTCCACATTCCCACCACCCTGCAATAGTGACATACATCTGCTGTAGCTCACAAAGGACACTATTGCATCTGTACCATCAACAATTCTCATCCACCTATGGGTTTACTGTGTTATTCAGTCCCTAGATTCTCTCGCTTTCTTTCAATTGACATTTACATCCCTACACTACCCTTTCCAGCCACATTCCCATTATAAACAAGCTGTTAATCACTATAATTTGTTACCATCAACTATATACCTTTCCACACTTTTACAGTAAAGCTAATTAAAACTTCTACATATATTAAGCAAAAGTAGTCCTTCTCAGTCCTCTTACCTCCTTTAAGAATCTACCACCTACCATCAGGTCTTGAAGATGTTTTCCTACATTTTCTTCTAGAAGCTTAATGGTGGTTGCTTTTATATTTAGGTTTTTTATCCATTTTGAGTTAATTTTTGTATGAGGTGTGAGATAGGAGTCCTCTTTCTTTCTTTTGGCAATGGATATACAGTTCTCCCAATACCATTTGCTGAATGGGCTGTTCTGCCCGAACTGGGTGGGATTGACAGGCTTGTTAAAAATCACTTGACCAGGGCAAGCGGCTGTGGCTCAAGCAATTGAGCTCCCGTTTACCACATAGAGGATTGGGTTCTATCCCCAGGACCTCCTGGTAAAAAAAGAAAAACGACATCCCAGACCTGCATGGTGCAGAGAGGCGCAGGCCCCCGAGTGGCGAAGTGATGCACTAAAAAGACGATGACGCAACCAAATAGGAAAAAAAAAAATAACTTGACCAGAGATGTGAGGGTCTGTTTCTGAACCATCAATTCACTTCCATTGGTATATATGTGTCTTTATGCCAGTACCATGCTGTTTTTACCATTGCAGCTAGATAATAATGATTTAAATCCTGAAAATAAGAGTCCTCCAACTTCGCTTTTCCTTTTTAAGATGTTTCTGGCTCTTCGGGACCACTTACCCCTCCAAATGAATTTGATAATTGTGTTTTCCATTTATTTAAAAAATGCTGGTGGAATTTTTTATCGGGATTGCGTTGAATCTTTATCAATTTGGGTAGAATTTAGCATGGAATGTTCTTTTTTTATATTTCTTTTAACAATGCATTGTAGTTTTCTGAATATAAATGCTTTACATCCTTGGTTAAGTTTATTCCTAAATATTTGAAATAGTTGATTCTTTTAGTCTTAAATAGGATTTTTTCTTTTGTTTTGTTTTGTTTTTTGTTACTGCATACGTGGAATATCTTTTTCCAGCCTTTCATTTTCAGGCTTTCACCTTGGGTCTAAGGTGAGTCTCTTGCAGGCAGCATATAGGTGGCTCATATTTTTTTATCCATTCCGCCAGTCTGTGTCTTTTGATTCGGGAGTTTAATCCATTAACATTCAATGTTACTACTTTAAAGGCAGTTCTTATTTCACCCATTTTGACCTTTGGGTTTTATCTGTCATATTTTATTTTCACCATTCTTTTGACACTTTTAGTTACTTTTACTGATATAATCTTCATTTCTGAAATAGACTCTCTTCCAAGCTTTACTTTCCTGTCTTTTCTTTTCAAACTGTAGCACATCCTTTAGTATTTCCTGCAAAGTCTGTCTCTTGGTTACAAACTGTCAGTTTCTGTCTATCTGTGAATATTCTAAACTTGCCCTTATTTTTGAAAGACAATCTTGCCAGATATAAGATTCTTGGCTGGGAGTTTTTCTCTTGTGGTATCTTAAATATATCATACCACTGTCATCTGCCTCCATGGTTTCTGATGAGAAATTGACATTTAATCTTGTTTGATATCCCTTATATGTTATGCATCGCTTATCTCTTGCTGCTCTCAGAATTCTCTCTTTGTCTTTGGCATTTGACATTCTGATTAGTATGTATCTCGGAGTTGGCCTATTTGGATTTTTTTTTTTTTTAACTTTATTTTGTACATTTAATAATTGAAAACAAACAATTAAAAACTAAAAAGTAAACACAGATGAATAAATATATACATTTCTCAATTAAATGTAATGGATACATGTAAATTTTTTTGTTTTGTTTTTGTTTTGTCTTTTTTGTTTTTGTTTTTGAATCAAACAATATATTACACAATATATTTGGTTCATAGTAATGCATTCATACACTATTTGTCCTTTTGAGTCTGGCTTGCTTCACTCAACATATTGTCCTCCAGGTTCATCCATGTTGCCATATGCTTTATGACTTCATTTCTTCTTACAGCTGCGTAATATTCCATCGTGTGAATAGACCACAGTTTGTTTATCCATTCATCTGTTGATGGACACCTGGGTTGTTTCCAACTTTGGGCAATGGTGAATAATGTGGCTATGAACATTGGTGTGCACATGTCTGTTCGTGTCACTGCTCTCGGTTCTTCTGGGTATATACCCCGTAGTGGTATTGCAGGGTCACATGGCAAGTCTATATTCAACTTCTTTAGGAACTGCCAAACAGTCCTCCATAGTGGTTGTACCATCCTGCATTCCCACCAACAGTGAAGAAGTGTTCCTATCTCTCCACATCCTCTCCAACACTTTTAGTTCTCTGTCTTTTTAATAGGAGTCATTCTGATAGGTGTGAAATGATATCTCATTGTAGTTTTGCTTTGCATTTCCCTAATCATGAGTGATGTTGAGCATTTCTTCATGTGTTTTTTTGCTATTTGTATTTCTTCTTCGGAGAAATGTCTATTCAAGTCTTTGACCCATTTTTTAATTGGGTCATTTGTCTTTTTATTGAGTTGTAACATCTCTTTATATATCCTGCATATTAAACCCTTATCAGATATGTGATTTCCAAATATTTTTTCCCATTGAGTTGGCTGCCTTTTCACCCTTCTGACAAAGTCCTGTGAGGTGCAAAAGTGTTTAATTTTGAGGAGGTCCCATTTATCTACTTTTTCTTTTGTTGCACATGCTTTGGGTGTGAGGTCCAAGAAACCACCACCTACTACAAGGTCTTGAAGATGTTTCCCTACATTTTCTTCTAGTAGTTTTATGGTCCTGGCTTTTATATTTAGATCTTTGATCCATTTTGAGTTGATTCTTGTGTAGGGGGTGAGATAAGGGTCCTCTTTCATTCTTTTGGTTATAGATATCCAGTTCTCCCAACACCATTTGTTGAAGAGACTGTTTTTTCCCATCAGCGTGGGCTTGGTAGGTTTGTCAAAAACCAGTTGACTGTATAGGTGAGGGTTTATTTCTGGATTCTCAATTCTATTCCACTGATCGACATGTCTATCTTTATGCCAGTATCATGCTGTTTTACCACTGTAGCTTTGTAATATGTTTCAAGGTCAGGCAGTGAAATTCCTCCCACATTGCTCTTCTTTTTTAGAATACTTTTGGCTATTCGGGTGCACTTACACTTCCAGATGAATTTGGTAATTGCCTTCTCTAATTCTGTAAAGTAAGCTGTTGGGATTTTGATTGGTATTGCATTGAATCTATAAATCAGTTTGGGCAAGATTGACATCTTCACGATATTTATTCTTCCAATCCATGAACACGGAATGTCTTTCCATTTGTTTAGGTCTTTTTAAATTCCTTTTAGCATTGTTTTGTAGTTTTCTGCATATAGGTCCTGTACTTCCTTGGTTAAATTAACTCCTAGGTATTTGAGTCTTTTTGTTGCTGTTGAAAATGGAATTTTCTTCCTGATTTCCTCCTCAGATTGTTCAGTACTAGTGTACAAAAACATTACTGATTTTTGCGTGTTGATCTTATATCCTGCCACTTTGCTGAACTCATTTATTAGTTCAAGTAGCTTTGTTGTGGATACTTCAGGATTTTCTAAATACAGGATCATGTCATCCGGAAACAGTGAGAGTTTTACTTCCTCTTCTCCTATTTGGACACCTTTAATTTTTTTGTCTTGTCTAATTGCCCTAGCTAGAACTTCTAGTACAATGTTGAATAACAATAGTGACAGTGGGCATCCTTGTCTTGTTCCTGATCTTAGGGGGAAAGCTTTCAACCTTTCCCCATTGAGTATGATGTTGGCTGTGGGTTTTTCATATATGCCTTTTATCATATTGAGGAATTTTCCTTTTATTCCTATCTTTTTTTTTTATTTTTTTTTTTTTTTTTTTTTTTTAAAGATTTTATTTATCCATTCATTTATCCCCCCCTTGCTGCTTGTGCTCGCTGGGCCAGCCAACCACGCCGTGCGGGCAGGCCTGCCCCCACCAGGAGGCCCCGGGAACCGAACCCAGGGCCTCCCATATGGCAAACGGGAGCCCTACTGATTGAGCCACAGCCGCTTCCCTATTCCTATCTTTTGAAGTATTTTTATCAAAAAAGATGTTGGATTTTGTCGAATGCCTTTTCTGCATCTATTGAGATGATCATGTGGTTTTTTTCCTTCAATTTGTTAATGTGGTGTATTACATTGATTGATTTTCTTATGTTGAACCAGCCTTGCATACCAGGAATAAATCCCACTTGGTCGTGATGTATAAGTCTTTTGATATGCTGTTGGATTCGATTTGCAAGTATTTTGTTGAGAATTTTTGCATCTATGTTCATGAGAGAGATTAGTCTGTAATTTTCTTTTCTTGTGGAATCTTTATCTGGCTTTGGTATTAGGGTGATGTTGGCTTCATAAAATGTGTTGGGTAATTTTCCTTCCTCTTCAATTTTTTGGAAGAGTTTAAACAGGATTGGTGTTAATTCTTTTAGAAATGCTTGGTAGAACTCACCTGTGAAGCCATCTGGTCCTGGACTTTTCTTTGCTGGGAGATTTTTGATGACGGATTCATTCTCCTTAATTGTGATTGGTTTGTTAAGTTCTTGTATTTCTTGTTGTGTCAGTGTAGGTTGGTTATGAGTTTCTAGAAATTTGTCCATTTCATCCAGGTTGTCTAGTTTGTTGGCATATAGTTTCTCATAATATCCTCTTACGATTCTTTTTATTTCTGTGAGGTCATTTGTAATTTCCCCCCTTTCATTTCTGATTGTATTTATTTGCATCTTCTCTCTTTTTTTCTTTGTTAGTCTAGCGAGGGGTTTGTCAATTTATTGATCTTCTCAAAGAACCAGCTTTTGGTTTTGTTGATTTTCTCTATTGCTTTTCTGTTCTCATTTTCATTTATTTCCACTCTAATCTTTATTATTTCTTTCCTTCTTTTTGCTTTGGGATTGGTTTGCTGTTCTTTTTCTAGTTTCTCAAGTTGTTCAGTTAAATCTTTGAGTTTAGCTTTTTCTTGTTTCTTAATATAGGCATTTAAGGCTATAAATTTCCCTCTCAAGAAATTTGCTGTATCCCATAAGTTTTGATATGTTGTGTTCTCATTTTCATTTGTCTCAATATATTTACTGATTTCACTTGCAATTTCTTCTTTGACCCACTGAATATTTAGGTGTGTGTTGTGCAGTCTCCACACATTTGCAAATTTCCTTTTTTCCTGTCTGTTATTGATTTCTAGTTTCATTCCATTATGATCTGAGAAGGTGCTTTGTATAATTTCAATCTTTTTATATTTATTGAGAGCTGTATTGTGACCTAACATGTGGTCTATCC
>JAKSZT010054051.1:2914855-2926079 GCA_026826555.1 Tolypeutes matacus
TGACCTAACATGTGGTCTATCCGGGAGAAAGATCCATGGGCACTTGATAAGAATGTATAACCCGCTGAGTTGGCATGCAGTGTTCTGATATGTCTGTTAGGTCTAACTTGTTTATCTTATTGTTAAAGTTCTCTGTTTCCTTGTTGATCTTCTGTCTAGTTGTTCTATGTAATGATGTGAGAGGGGTGTTGAAGTCTCCGATAATTATTGTAGAAATGTCTATTTCTCCCTTCAGTTTTGCCAGAGTTTGTCTCATATATTTTGGGTCACCCTGGTTAGGTGCGTAGATATTTATGACTGTTATATCTTCCTGGAGGATCGTCCCTTTTATTAATATATAATGGCCTTCCACATCTCTTATCATTTTTTTGCATTTGAAGTCTGTTTTGTCTGATATTAGTATAGCTACCCCTACTCTTTTCTGTTTACTATTAGCGTGGAGTATCTTTTTCCAACGTTTTACTTTCAGCCGGCTTGTATCCTTGTGTCTGAGGTGAGTTTCTTGTAAGCAGCATATGGATGGCTCATGTTTTTTTATCCAGTCTGTCAGCCTGTATCTTTTGATTGGGGAATTTAATCCACTCACATTCAATGATATTACTGAAAATGCACTATTTATTTCCTCCATTTTATTCTTTGGTTTTCATATGTCATCTTATTTTTGTCTGTCTCTCTTTTTACTCTTGGTTATCCTTTCTGCTTTTCTTTCTTCTATACTCTCCTCCAAGCCTCTCTCTCCTGTCTTTTTCTTTCAGGTTCTAAGGCTTCCTTTAATATTTCCTGCAAAGGTGGATTCTTTTTTTGCAAACTCTCTTAGTTTCTGTTTGTTTGTGAATACTTTATATTCACCTTCATATTTGAAGGACAGTTTTGCTGGATAAAGAATTCTCGTCTGGCAGTTTTTCTCTTTCAGTTTCCTAATTGTATCATACCACTGTCTTCTCGCCTCCATGGTTTCTGAAGAGAAATCTGCACTTTTAAGTCTTACTGGACGTCCTTTGTACGTGATCGTTTTATCTCTCTTGCTGCTCTGAGAATTTTCTCTTTATGTTTTACATTTGACATTCTGAATAATATGTTTCTTGGCGTAGGTCTGTTTGGAGTTGTTCTTATTGGGGTACAGTGTGCTTCTTGGACATGTAAGTTCATTTCTTTCATGAGAGTTGGGAAATTTTCAGCTATTATTTCCTCAAATATTTTTTCTGCCCCTTTTCCTTTCTCTTCTCCTTCTGGAACTCCCATGACACGTATGTTCTTGCGTTTTGTGTTGTCATTCAACTCTCTGAGCCCCTGCTCAATTTTTTCCATTCTTTTCTCTCTTCAATTTTAGCGGCTCTGTCTTTGGTATCACTTATTCTTTTTTCTATCATTTCGAGTCTGCTGTTTTATGCTTCAAATGTGTTTTTGACTTCACCTATTGTGTCTTTCATTCCCATGAACTCCATTATATTTCTGTTCAGGATTTCAAATTCTTCTTTGCATTCGCTCAGTGACTTCTTGATGTCATTGATCTCTTTAACTATATTCTCTTTCATCTCATTAATTTGATTTTGGAAATGTGTGCTCATCTCACTGATTAGTTCTCTCAAATTCTGCATCTCTTCTGGGACTTTGCTGAATTCCTTTTCTTGGGCCATGTCTTCTATTTTCTTAGTATGGCCCGTAATTTTTTTTGGTGCTTAGGCATCTGGTTAGTTTGTATTTTACTTAGATGCTCTATCTCTTTCTCTTTTATGGGGTTTTAGTGGCAGGAGGCTGTGAGTTACCACAGCTTTTTTATTTTTTGGCTCAGCCTTGATTGTTAGGATTGTTCTGCTGGTTGCTCAAAACTGGGCCCTGGACCGAGTAATTGGTTGTAGAGTCATTTCTTAGGGCCTTTGGCAGGGAGGCTATAGAGGCCAAGAAAAGCCTCTCTTATTAATTTTCTTATGTGCACTTCCTTGGTCTGCCAGGAGATGGCGCTTGTTGGCAGCTCTCAATTCAATGCCTGGTCAGAGCGTATTTGTTGTGACACAGGCCAGATCAATGTGATAGAGTCTCCTGTCTGGGGGCTAAGAGCCCTGTGATTCAAACTTTCTGAGACAGTTCTCCAGACTTCTCTCGTAGCGCCCCCCTTTTCCCAGCTAGGAAATATTTCCACTCCCTTCTGAATCCTCAACAATCAGTCCCTGTTAGTAGAGGATGAGATTGGGAGGTTTGTATATCTTTAGCCCCTTGCAGGCTCCAAGGCAAACAATGGCGCAGCCCCACCCAGCCTGGGAGGGCTCTCCGGACAGGGCAGACCAAACCTGGGAGTCCAAAGCAGGGTCAGCCCCAGGCTCTGTCTCCCCTCTCCCTTGGAGTTCTCAACAATTAATCCAGGCTAGAAGAGAGGGAGGTTGCGAGGGTCGGATTTCTCCAGTCCTTTTCTGGGCTCCCAGGGCAAACCGCCGTGTGGAAATTTGCAGCCCAAATTTCAGGTCCGAACCTGAGACAGCCTAAGGCTGTGTCCCTCTCTCTCCCCTTTCCGGGAGTGGCAGATCCCTGAAGCCCCCTTTGTCTGTGGTCGCAGGCCCAGAGGCCGGAGAATTTTTTTTTTTTTTTTTTACCGGGAGGTCCCGGGGATCGAACCCGGGTCCCTCCATATGGGAGACGGACGCCCAACCAGTTGAGCCACCTCCGACCCCCAAGGCCGGAGAATTCTGAAGAGTGTGGGGGAGGGTGCCGGCAGCAGCTTGCAACTCAAGGTTCTGTTGCTGTGATTTCCCTCTTCTGTCCCTCTCTCCTCTGAGTGGTGTGCAGCCTTCACCTGCTGTCCTAAACCCTAGAAGATCTTTTTCAGGGCTGTTTCCGCTTGTCCTCTAGCTATTTTTCTGGAGAAGAGATGCCCGTGTCTTACTAGTCCTCCATCTTCCCGGAAGTCAAAATCCACTCTTGCCTATTTGGATTTACTTAGATGGGAGTAGGTTGTGCTTTTTGGACATGGAAATCTATTCCCCTCGATAGGGTTGGGAAATTTTCTACCTTTATTTCTTCAAATATTCCTTCTGCCCCTTTTCCCTTTTGTTCTCCTTCTGGGACACCCATGACACATATGATTGCATGTCTCTTGCTGTTATTTAGTTCCCTGTGACCTTCTTTAATTTTTTCCATTCTTTTCCTCATCTGTTCTTTTATATGTTTGCTTTCGGAGGCCATTTCTTCAAGCTCACCAATCCTTTCTTCTGCCTCCTCAAATCTGCTGTTATATGATTCCACTGTATTTTTAATTTAATTTATTGCGCCTTTCATTTCCATAAGATCTGCTATTTCTTCATGTCATCTGGAGGCTTAACTTGTTCCTTTAACTGGGCCATATCTTCCTGTTTCTTGGTATCTATTGTAATTTTCTTGTTGGTGTCTTGACATCTGGCTTCCTAGATACATTTATTCTGCGCGCAGCTTCTCTCTTTAGTTTAGGGCTTTCTTGCCCTTTCTCCCTTGCTGCTTGTGTAGTAGGAGCCAAGGATGTAGTTGGTGCTATAAGCTGTGGAGGTTTAACCTGCCTGCTTTGCCTCCAGGGACTGATGAAGCTTCTCCCATCTTTCTCCTTTGCCAGGGGTAGGGACAGAGCCACAGCAGTTTGTAATAATCCAAATCGTGCAGGCCTAGACTGTAGTTGCCCAGAGAGACTGATGAAGCTTCACTCTCCTTCCTTCCCTGCCTGGGGTAAAATGGAGCTGCAGATGTGGGCAGCAGTCTAGGCTATGTGGGTCCAAAATGACCGCAGTTGCCCTAGTAGAATTCCAACTATTCAGTCTGTGCTAGCTGAATGTACCTGCATTTATCTGGAGAGACTGGTGCAGGTCCTGCCAGCTTCCTCCCTGCCAGAGGTATGCCTGAAGCCTAGGCTTCAGGCTGCAGTACAATCTGATGGGAAAAAGCCGGTCCCTGCAGTCACTGTGATTTTCAGTCAGCCCAGCTTCCCCTCATGCTGGTGGCAGAGTCAAAATGGTGGCCACTAGCCTCTTTCCAACTTGGACAGGTTAAAACTTTAGCTATTCTTAGGATTATACTTTAGCCTGCTGAATTTACTAATCAGTAGCTGAGGTTGGTGCCCAACCGGGTCTTCCTCCCCCATTTTTGGGGAATGGAGCTTCTGATTCCACCTATGTAATAGCTCCTGAGGCAGCTTATACCACCAGTGGAGGATGGACACCTGCCCCCACGGCATGGAGTGCTCTACTTATGAATATTCTCTGCAGATGGGCAGTCTCCTCCTTCCATTCTTTCAAGGATGTTGCAGGATGCTCTTCTGGTCTCCTGGAGCCCCCAACTAGGTGCTTTAGATAGCTCTGGGTGATTACTAAGTGCCCTGTAGCACGAGCTGACTCTAGGAGCTTCTTACTTTGCTGCCATCTTGCTGGTTGTCCTCTTTTGCCCATTTTTTAATTTGGGTGCTTGTCATTTTGTCATTAAGTTGTGTGATTTGTTTGTATAACAAGGAAATCAACCCCTTCTCAGATATGTGGTTTCTGAAGACTTTTCCCATTCAGTTGGCTGTCTTTTCACCTTCTTAATAAAATCATTTGAAACACAAAAGTGTTTAATCTTGAGAATGTACTATGTATCTGTTTTATTCTTTCATTGCTCCTGCTTTGGGTGTAAGGTCCAAGAAACCACCACCTACCACGAGTTCTTGAAAATATTTCCCTACATTTTCTTCTAGGAGTTTTATGGTCCTAGTTTTTATATTAAGGTCTTTGACCCATTTTGAATTAATTTTTGTATAATGTGTGAGATAGGGGTCCTTTTTCTTTCTTTTAGATACGGATATCCAGTTTTCCCAGTACCATTTGTTGAATACGCTGTTCTGACCCTGTTGAGTGGGTTTGAAAGCCTTGTCAAAAATCCCTTGACCATAGATGTGAGGGTCTGTTTCTGAATTCTCAATTCAATTCCATTGGTCAGTCTCTCTATCTTTATGCCAGTACCATGATGTTTTTATCACTGTAGCTAAATAATAGTCTTTAAAGTCAGGAAGTGAGAGTACACCAACTTCGTCCTTTTTAAAGAAATGTTTGGCTATCTGGGGACCTTTGTGCTTCCAGATAATTTGATAATTTGCTTTTCCAGTTCTACAAATAAGGCTATTGGAATTTTTATCGAGATTGCATTAAATCTATAGCTCAGTTTGGGTAGAATTGACATCTTAAGGATATTTAGTCTTCCAGTCCAGGAACATGGACTATCCTTCCATGTATTTAGATCATATTTGGATTCTTTTAGCAATGTTTTATATTTTCTGAGTATATATTCTTTTATATCCTTGGTTATGTTTACTCCTAAATATTTGATTGTTTTAGTCGCTATTGTAAGTGGAATGTTTTTTTCTGGCTTCCTCCTCAGATTGCTCATTAGTAGTATATAGAAACACTGTTGACATTTGCATATTAATCTTGTATCCTGCCTCTTTGCTGAAATGGTCTGTTTAATAATATTGTGAATTTTTCGGGATTTTCTAAGTATAGGATATAATCAGTGACAAGCACAAGTTTTACTTCTTACTTTTCTATTTAAGTATCTTTTATTTATTTTTCTTGCCTAATTGCTCTAGCTAGAACTTCTAGCACAATGTTAAATAACAGTGTAGAGAGCAGGCATCCTTTTCTTGTTCCTGATCTCATCGGGAAAGCTATCTTTGTGTTTTTCTCAATAAAGGATGTTGTATTTTGGCAGATGCCTTCCTGAATCTATTGAGATGATCATGTGATTTTTCTCTGTCAATTTATTAAGGTGGTGTATTACACTGATTTCCTTATGTTGAACTACCCTTGCATATCTCTTATAAAGCCCACTTGATCTTGATGTATAATTTTTAATGTGTTTTTTAACTCGGTTAGCAAGTATTTTATTGTGGGTTTTTGTATCCATATTATTAAAGAAACTGGTCTGTAATTACCTTTTTTTTTTGTAATTTCTTTTTCTTTTTTTTTCAGGAGGTACTGGGATTTAACCCAGGACCTCATATATGGGAAGCAGGCACTTAACCACTTAAGCTACATCTACTCCCATTTTTCATAATATCTTTATTTGGCTTTGGTATTAGAGTGATGTTGGCTTCATAGAATAAGTTTGGTAGAGTTCCTTCCTGTTCAATTTTTTGGAAGAGTTTGAGAAAGATTAGAATTACATCTTTTGTAAATGGTAGAATTCACCTGTGAAGCATATTGCCCTGAAATTTTCATTTGGGGGAGGTTTTTTGTTTTTGTTTTTCTTTTTTGTTGGGGAGGTTTTTGATAACTTTCATTTCTTTACTTGTGATTGGTTTGCTGAGGTCTTCCATTTTTTCTAGGGTCAGTGTGGGTTTGTGTGTTTCTAGGAATTTGTCCATTTCATCACTGTTGTCTCATTTTTTGACATAAAATTGTTCATAGTATCCTCTTATGATCTCTGTTATTTCTGCTGGGTCAGTGGTAATGTCCACCTCATTTCTGATTTTATTTGCGTCTTCTGTCTTTTTTTTCCTTTGTTAATCTTGCCAAGGGTTTATCGATTTTGTTGGTTTTCTCGAAAAATGAACTTTTAGTTCTGTTGATTCTCTCTATTGTTTTTATTGTTGTTGTTTTGTTTTTTAATTGTGGGTAAAAATCAAATTTTTCACAATACATACCAATATTTCTAAAATGATATGTAAATATATATGCATATATGTGCATTTGCTGACATAAATGTTATTTTTTTAATATATATATATATATTTTTTAAAATGCTTAGATTACCTAGATATTACACAGAAATTACAGGGATTCCCATGTTCCCCACCTCCCACCTCCCACAACATCCCACACAAACATCCTTCATCAATGTGGCACATCACCCGTAATGGATATACACATCCTGGGGCCTTGCCACCAAGCATAGACCACAGTTCACATCGTAGACCACATTCTCTCCCACACAGTTCTGCATGATATATGCTGAAGTAATGTGGTCTCCATCTGTTGCCACAACGCCACTCAGGACAACCCCCAAGTCCCGAAAAAGCCCCTGTTTTTCAACTGCCCTACCCCTCCCTGCCCTGAAAGTGTCCAGTGGCCACCGGCCCCACCTCACTGTTATAATTTCTTCCATTGCTTGAATCACAATATGTCTACAACAGAATACCATTGTATTAGCCAGCCAAAGGGGTGCTAATGTGAAATACCAAAAATGGGTTGGTTTTTATAAAGGGGTAGAAGTCCACAGATCCCAGGCCATAAAGCGTTAACTTTCTTCTCTCACCACCGTCCATTGGCACGTGTTGGAGCAAGACAGCTGCTGGCGTTTGCCAGGGTTCAGGCTTCTGGGGTTCCTCTCTTCCCGGGGCTGCATTTCTTTCCGGGCTTAGCTCCTGTTTCCTCCACAAGGTCAGCTGTAGATGATCAGGTGTACAGCTTGCTTCTCTTCTCCTGGAGCCTTTTTCCAACATCAAAACTGCTTCTCAAAAGACTGCTTCAACTGTCCTTTGCCTTGCCTTTTATATTCGATTTCCCACCCGCCAAGGGGTGGGGCTCAATGCCCTAATCCTAACCTAATCATACCCAGATTAACAGATCAGTTTACAAGTATGATCCAATTATATTTTTGGAATTCATAATTACATCACATTCCCCAACGGCCACAACCATTAAGTCTACTCTAGTCCATAGCTCTTCCCCCAGTCCTGAGGGGACTGGGATGGTGACATCCACTCCACCTCCAAGTGAGACAGGGCTTATATCCCATGGATATGGTGGATGGGATTATCCTGCCTCCAGCTGCAGGCCCTCTCCATTCCTTGGGATGGCCGTTGCCTAGCGTTGTCTCCTCGCCAGGTGACTTGGATGAGTCCATTGAGCTGTAGAGTAGGAGTTGCAGCTCCACCAAGATTCCAGGCACAGCTGGCACAGGTAGGCCAGAGGCTCCAATCTCTGGAAGTACACCTAAAAACTCCATCATCACGTATAGGTTTGAATAGAAGGGACTGTTGGACCATGTGCAGGGAGGACTTATTTGAGTCCAACTCTGTCACTCTTAGGAGCACAGATTCCAAAATAGAGCCCACTAATATGGCATTGATCTCTGGGGCTATCCCCCCTTATATAGGACCTGGGTGTCTCCAGAGCCCTCAGGAGCCCCTCTGTGTGGGGTGATATCCAGTTTGCTGTTCTATGAGATCCTACTGAGGTGTGCGTAAGCGTTACCTCTGGGATGACCTCCCGACTCTCTTTGAAGTCTCTTAGCCACATGAACTCATTTCTCTTTACCTTTCCCCCTTTTATTCAAGGTCTTTTTCAATTCTCTCTATTGTTTTTTTTATTCTACATTTCATTTATTTCTGCTCTAATCTTTATTATTTCTTTCCTCTGCTTGCTTTGGAATTGAGTTGCTGTCCTTTTTCTAGTTCCTCCAGATATGCAGTTAGGTCTTTGATTTTAGCTCTTCTTCCTTTTTCTTTTTCTTTTTTTTTTTTTTTTTTTTTTTAATATATAAGCATTGAGGGCTATAAATTTCCCTCTCAGCACTGCCTTTGTTGTATCCCATAAGTTTTGATATGTTGTATTCTCCTTTTCATTTGTCTTGAGGTATTTGCTGATTTCTCTTGCAATTTCTTCTTTGACACACTGATTATTTAGGAGTGTATTGTTTATCTGTGCTCCTGAGAGTAACAGAATTGGACTCAAATAAGTCCTCCCTGCACATGGTTCATCAGTCCTTTCTCTTCAAACCTATATGTGATGCTGGAGTTTTTAGGTATACTTCCAGAGACTGGAGCCTCTGGCCTACCTATGTGCCAGGTGTGCGTGGAATCTCGGTGGAGCTGCAACTCCTACCCTACGGCTCAATGGACTCATCCAAGTCACCTGACGAGGAGACAACGATGGGCAACAGCCATCCCAGGGAATGGAGAGGGCCTGCATCTGCAGGCAGGGTCATCCCACCCACTATATCCATGGGATATAAGCCCTCTCTCACCTGGAGGTGGAGTAGACATCACCATCCCAGTCCCCTCAGGATTGGGGGAAGAACTATGGACTAGAGTGGACTTGATGGTATTCTGTTGTACACATATGGTGATTCTAGCAATGGAAGAAATTATAACAGTGGGGTGGAGCCAGTGGCCACTGGACACTTTCGGGGCAGGGAGGGGATGTGCAGTTGAAATACAGGGACTTTTTCAGGATTTGGAGGTTGTCCTGAGTGCCGTTGTGGCAACGGATGTAGGCCATTTTAAATCAGCACATACCATTCAGAACTGTGTGGGAGAGAGTGTGGTCTATGATGTGAACTGTGGTCTATGGTTGATAGCAAGGCCCCAGGATGTGTAAGTCCATTGAGGGTGATGGGCCACACTTGTGGGAGATGTTTGTGTGGGATGTAGTGGGAGGTGTGGGAGGTGGGGAACATGGGAATCCGGTAGGTTCCGTGTAAAATTTTAGGTATTACCTATCTAATCACCTATTAAAAAAATATATATATATATATATAAACACTTTTGTAAGCAAATGCACATACATGCATATATATTTATATATATATCATCTTACAAATATTGGTATATATTGTGAAAATTTTGATTTTTACCCAAAATAAAAAATAAATAAATTTAAAAAAAAAAAAAGGAGTGTATTGTTTAATCTCCATATATTTGTGAATTTTCCCTTTTTCAACCTATTAATTGCCACCTTTTTTCTAGTATGATCAGAGAAAAGGATTTATATAATTTTTTTTTAACTTTATTTTGTACATTCAATAATTGAAAATATAAGCAATTAAAAACTAAAAAGTAAACACAGATGAATAAATATATACATTTCTCAATTAAATGTAATGGATACATGTAAATTTTTTTGTTGTTTTGTTTTTTGTTTGTTTTTTTGTTTTTTTTGTGTGTGTGAATCAAACAATATATTACACAATATATTTGGTTCATAGTAATGCATTCATATAGTATTTGTCCTTTTGTGTCTGGCTTGCTTCACTCAACATAATGTCCTCCAGATTCATCCATGTTGCCATATGCTTTATGACTTCATTTCTTCTTACAGCTGCATAATTTTCCATCGTGTGACTAGACCACAGTTTGTTTATCCATTCATCTGTTGATGGACACCTGGGTTGTTTCCAACTTTTGGCAATGATGGCTGTGAACATCGGTGTGCAGATGTCTGTTCGTGTCACTGTTCTCAGTTATTCTGGGTATATACCCAGTAGTGGTATTGCAGGGTCACATGGCAAGTCTATATTCAACTTCTTTAGGAACTGCCAAACAGTCCTCCATAGTGGTTGTACCATCCTGCATTCCCACCAACAGTGAAGAAGTGTTCCTATCTCTCCACATCCTCTCCAACACTTGTAGTTCTCTGTCTTTTTCATAGTGGCCATTCTGATAGGCGTGAAATGATATCTCATTGTAGTTTTGATTTGCATTTCCCTAATCATGAGTGATGTTGAGCATCTCTTCATGTGTTTTTTTGCCATTTGTATTTCTTCTTCGGAGAAATGTCTATTCAAGTCTTCCGCCCATTTTTTAATTGGGTCATTTGTCTTTTATTGTTGAGTTGTAACATCCCTTTATATATCCTGGATATTAAACCCTTAACAGATATGTGATTTCCAAATATTTTTTCCCATTGAGTTGGCTGCCTTTTCACCCTTCTGACAAAGTCCTGTGAGGTGCAAAAGTGTTGAATTTTGAGTAGGTCCCATTTATCTACTTTTTCTTTTGTTGCACGTGCTTTGGGTGTGAAGTCCAAGAAACCACCACATACTATAAGGTCTTGAAGATGTTTACCTACATTTTCTTCTAGTAGTTTTATGGTCTTGGCTTTTATATTTAGATCTTTTTTTAAAATCTTTTTTTTTTTTTTTTTTTTTTTTTTTTAAAGATTTTTAAAATTTATTTATTCATTTATCCCCCCCTTGCTGCTTGTGCTCGCCGGGTCAGCCAACCACACCGCGCGGGCGGGCCTGCCCTCACCAGGAAGCCCCGGGAACCGAACCCAGGGCCTCCCATATGGTAAACGGGAGCCCTACTGATTGAGCCACAGCCGCCTCCCTATATTTAGATCTTTGATCCATTTTGAGTTGATTCTTGTGTAGGGGATGAGATCAGGGTCCTCTTTCATACTTTTGGTTATAGATATCCAGTTCTCCCAACACCATTTGTTGAAGAGACTGTTTTTTCCCATCAGCGTGGGCTTGGTAGGTTTGTCAAAAACCAGTTGACTGTATAGGTGAGGGT
>JAKSZT010054051.1:2931079-2974613 GCA_026826555.1 Tolypeutes matacus
ATCCATTCTGTCAGCCTGTATCTTTTGATTGGGGAATTTAATCCATTCACATTCAATGATATTACTGAAAATGCACTATTTATTTCCTCCATTTTATTCTTTGGTTTTCATATGTCATCTTATTTTTGTCTTCCTTTTTACTCTTTTGGTTATCCTTTCTTCTTTTCTTTCTTCTATACTCTCCTCCAAGCCTCTCTCTCCTGTCTTTTTCTTTCAGGTTCTAAGGCTTCCTTTAATATTTCCTGCAAAGGTGGATTCTTTTTTGCAAACTCTCTTAGTTTCTGTTTGTTTGTGAATACTTTATATTCACCTTCATATTTGAGGGACAGTTTTGCTGGGTAAAGAATTCTCGTCTGGCAGTTTTTCTCTTTCAGTTTCCTAATTGTATCATACCACTGTCTTCTCGCCTCCATGGTTTCTGATGAGAAATCTGCACAAAGTCTTACTGGACGTCCTTTGTACGTGATCGTTTGCTTCTCTCTTGCTGCTCTGAGCATTTTCTCTTTATCTTTTATATTTGACATTCTGAATAATATGTGTCTTGGCGTAGGTCTATTTGGATTTATTCTTATTGGGGTACGGTGTGCTCTTGGACATGAAAGTTCATTTCTTTCGTGAGAGTTGGGAAATTTTCAGCTATTATTTCCTCAAATACTCTTTCTGCCCCTTTTCCTTTCTCTTCTCCTTCTGGAACTCCAATGACACGTATGTTCTTGCGTTTTGTATTGTCATTCAACTCCCTGAGCCCCTGCTCAATTTTTTCCATTCTTTTCTCTCTCTGTTCTTTTCTCTCTTCAATTTTAGCTGCTCTGTCTTCAGTATCACTTATTCTTTCTTCTATCATTTCGAGTCTGCTGTTGTATGCTTCAAATGTATTTTTTACTTCACCTATTGTATCTTTCATTCCCATGAACTCCATTACTTTTCTGTTCATGATTTCAAATTCTTCTTTTCGTTCGCGCAATGACTTCTTTTTTTTTTTTTTTTTTTTTTTTTTTACCGGGAGGTTCCGGGGATCGAACCCTGGTCTCTCCATATGGTAGACGGACGCCGAACCTCTTGAGCCACATCCGTTTCCCGCGCAATAACTTCTTGATGTCATTGATCTCTTTAACTATATTCTCTTTCATCTCATTAATTTGATTTTGGAAATGTGTGCTCATCTCACTGATTAGTTCTCTCAAATTCTGCATCTCTTCTGGGACTTTGCTGAATTCCTTTTCTTGGGCCATGTCTTCTATTTTCTTAGTATGGCCCGTAATTTTTTTTGGTGCTTAGGCATCTGGTTAGTTTGTATTTTACTTAGATGCTCTATCTCTTTCTCTTTTATGGGGTTTTAGTGGCAGGCGGCTGTGAGTTATCACCGCTCTTTGATTTTTGGCTCAACCTTGATTGTTAGGATTGTTCTGCTGGTTGCTCAAAACTGGGCACTGGACCCAGTAATTGGTTGTAGAGTCGTTTCCTAGGGCCTTGGGCAGGGAGGCTATAGAGGCCAAGAAAAGCCTCTCATTAATTTTCTTATGTGCACGTCCTTGGTCTGCCAGGAGATGGCGCTTTTTGGCTGCTCTCAATTCAATGCCTGGTCGGAGCTTATTTGTTGTGACACAGACCAGATCACTAGGAGCCCTGTGATTCAAACTTTCTGAGACAGTTCTCCAGACTTCTCTCGTAGCGCCCCCCTTTTCCCATGTGGGAAATATTTCCACTCCCTTCTGAATCCTCAACAATCAGTCCCTGTTAGTAGAGGAGGAGATTGGGAGGTTTGTATATCTTTAGCCCCTTGCAGGCTCCAAGGCAAACATGGCGCAGCCCCACCCAGCCTGGAAGGGCTCTCCTGACAGGCAGACCAAACCTGGGAGTCCAAAGCAGGGTCAGCCCCAGGCTCTCTCTCCCCTCTCCCGTGGAATCCTCAACAATTAGTCCAGGCTAGAAGAGAGGGAGGTTGCACAGATCGGATTTCTCCAGTCCTTTTCTGGGCTCCCAGGGCAAACCGCCGTGTGGAAATTTGCAGCCCAAATTTCAGGTCCGAACCTGAGACAGCCTAAGGCTGTGTCCCTCTCTCTCCCCTTTCCGGGAGTGGCAGATCCCTGTCTGTGGTCGCAGGCCCCGGGGCCCGAGAATTCTGAAGAGTGTGGGGTAGGGTTCCGGCAGCAGCAGAAGCTGCTACTTGCCACTCACAGTTCTGTAGTCGCGATTTCCCTCTTCTGTCCCTCTCTCTTCTGGGTGGTGTGCAGCCTTCACCTGGTGACCTAAACCCTAGAAGATCTTTTTCGGGGCTGTTTCTGCTTGTCCTCTAGCTATTTTTCTGGAGAAGAGATTCCCGTCTTACTAGTCTGCCATCTTCCCAGAAGTCCCCTTCTTGAATATTGATATTCATGTCTTTCATAGGAATTGGAAAATTTTCAGTCAGTATTTCCTCAGATATTCTTTCTACCCCTCCCTTTTACATTCTCTTCTTCTGGGCCACCTATAAAGTGTGTGTTTCTGTGTTTCATGTTGTCATTCCATTTTCTGAGACCCGGCTTGATTTTTCCCATTCTTTTTTCTGTTTGTTCTCCTGTCTTTTCAAGTTCAGGTGTTCTGTCCTTGATTTCACTTATTCGTTCTTCTGCCATTTCAAATCTGTTATATGCATGTAATTTTTTTTTTTAAGGAGGTACCAGGGATTGAACCCATGACCTCATACATGGGAAGCAGGTGCTCAACCACTTGAGCTGCATCCACTCCCCTCTCATGTGTTTTTAATCTCATCCATTGTGTCTTTCATTCCCATAAGTTTTGTTACTTTTTTTATAGGCTTTCAAATTGTTCTTTATGCTCACTCAGTGCCATCCTAATATTCTTTATCTCTTTAGTCATATTTTCCTTCATCTCTTTGATTAAAGAGGTTTGTGTGAACATCATTAATTAAGTCCTGTGTCTTATCTGGATTCTTGGTTTGTTATTTTGGCTGGGCTGTATCTTCCTGTTTCTTAGTATGGCTTGTTATCTTCTGTTGATATTTAGGCATCTGATTATCTTGGTGCTTTCACTCTGTTGAACAATTTTTGTTGTTTAGTGGAATTATTTCATAACAATTCTTTGATTTTGGTTCAATTTTTTCCTAAATCTTTAAGATTTCCCTGTTTAAGTTACAAAAACAGGGGCTGGGAGTCGCTAATGGGGCATAGACAAACCTTGTCTTCCTTCACTTTCCCAGAAGGCCAGCAGATGGTGCTCCATGGCAAACCCCTCCAGGGACATGACTTCTTCAACTTCCTCTAACTAGCTCTTCCAAATCAGCGATTCTAGTTATGCTGGTTACATTCACACTCAGCACTCGCTGCACCCTTTCTCCTCCTAGGGAGGAATATGTCCTTTCCCCTCTGCCGGCCATTCAGCCCCAAGCTTTACTGAGGCTGTTTGCCTCAGGGATGGGGGATAGGCGGTGTTCCCAGCCATGGGGCATTGACTCATGGTTTTCCCTTTGGTCTCATCTCTCCATTCCTATCAATGCATGTGGTGCTCTCCTGGACTGCAGGTCCCCAAAGCAACTCCCTCAGAGGACTTCTACACCTTCTCCCCTGTTTTGCAAGAGATCTGATACCATCTTCCTGCTTAAGGGTTTGATTCTGTACACAATTCTTAATGTACGTATGGAAAACTTAAAAAGCCACGTAGTTGTAATTCTTTTCCAAAGTTATTCCAGTGACTTTCCAGCTTAAAATTTCTTTTTTTATTTTTTTTATTTTTTTTATTTTTTATTTTACCGGGAGGTCCCGGGGATCGAACCCGGGTCCCTCCATATGGGAGACAGATGCCCAACCAGTTGAGCTACATCCGACCCCAGCTTAAAATTTCAAGACAAGTTTTCCTTAAGAGGATATTGAGTACCAATATCTTCAAATGTCAATAAACTGTTACATTATATATCCCACTAATTCACAATTTAATGCCATACACACTGCATACTCACATTCCCTATCTTTCACAGCACATAACAAAGCTAGGAAACCTGGACACCCATGACCAAGGATGTGACAGAGTACACACAGTTCTGACAGAGAGAGCCAAGGTCTGGGAGCAGTTTTAAGAAACAACTCTTAAAAAAACATGGAAAGAGAAGTCATTTAAAATGTTCAACACATATTAAATGCATGCCTGTGACTCCAAAACACCATTTAGTATGCATTGTATTATAGGGGATAAAAATTGCCACCCCCCACCTATGGAGTGTTAGGTTGACATCCAAGATAGTCAAAGCTTCCCATTATTCAATATCCCACTATTTTCTGGTTGTACTAAAAAATAAACAACCAGCAAGTGATTTCCTCTTTTATTTTTTTATTTTTTTTATTTTTTTAAGATTTTATTTATTTATTCATTTATCCCCCCCTTGCTGCTTGTGCTCGCTGGGTCAGCTAACCACGCCGTGCGGGCGGGCTTGCCTTCACCAGGAGGCCCCAGGAACCGAACCCAGGGCCTCCCATATGGTAAACGGGAGCCCTACTGATTGAGCCACAGCCGCTTCCCTGATTTCCTCTTTTTAAAAAAAAAAAAAAAAAAAAAAAAAGCATTTACACTTTAAAAATGGGATAAGGTGGGATTCCAGTCTCCTTTAAAAGGTTTCTTCCAGTGCTCCTAAAAAACTTGAATCTACAAAATAGTTGATACATAGTCCTCTGAATTGTACAAAAAGGGAGAAACAGGGACCACTGATGTGACATGCTATACGATATTAATCAAACATGGCTTCTTTCCTGCTTCATCAGAGGCTGGACTTTCCTCATCTTTAATGTCTCCATTTTCTGCAGGTAAATCTTCAGTTTCTTGGTTAGCCACTTCATCATTTTCCCTATGTTCTCCTTTTCCCTTTTGGTTGCACTTTTTTGTCTGATGATTTATCCTTTCCCACTGCCCCTTTTTTTGGCTTTGTTTCCACTTTGAAGAAGCAGGTTTAGCTGGCTGCCTCGCCATTCTCCTCTCAGTCTCCTCCTTCCCCGCCCCTTAGGCCAAGCTGACCTTCCTCTTGGGCATCTTGCTGGCCTCTCCCACACCTCCTACCGCCTGAGCTGCTGGGCAGCCTCCTTTCCTAGATGAAGAAACTCACCCTGTTGAGGTCTAGAAACCTGCTCAAGTCTCAGGTCCAGCAACTCCAAAATGGGCAGCATGAGAACTGGCACCCAGATATCGGGTCACATCGGGTCACATTAGATAACATTTACAGAAGCACCCTGGAATGGCCCCGGGCCCTTCTGGCCTGCTTCAGAAGCTTTATGAAATACTTGTGAATCACTGGTAGGGCATGTGCGAGCATTGCTGTTTTCCAGAGCTGAGTCCAAACCCAGTGACTTAGCTGCTTAGTCTTAGTCTCTACCTGCCAGCCTTTCATGAAGTTCCTGTTTCATAAAGGAGTTTAATTCATTAGTCTCAGGCAGATTCTAGTACCCTGTTGCCAGCCCTGCACACACAGGAAGAGCCCAGAGAGCTTGGTAGGAAGTGTAGGACTTGAGAGCCAACCACCAGGACTGGAGGGTACAGACACATCCTCCTAGGGACAGAATCACATGGCAAGTGTGGGAAAGAACCCTCCTTTTTACATGCATCCAACATACAAGGACCACTCTTCTCAGCAGTAGGAAGAGAAGTGGTGCCTGACTTCCAGGCTCACTCATGGATTGTCGTGGATAATCAAATAACTAGTGCTCAGAAGGTCTATGTAGGAGAGCCTGAGAAGGCCCAGAACTCAGGTTTCCTTGCAGGAAGGTGAGGGGGCAGGTTGGTGGTCCCAGGTCTGCTTGTTTTTGTGGCCTCACCTCCCAACCTTGGGTTGTCACTTGCTTCGGTTTCTGCTTCTGTCAAAAGTGACCCCTGAGGGAAGCGGCTATGGCTCAATCAGTAGGGCTCCCGTTAACCATATGGGAGGCCCCGGGTTCGGTTCCCCGGGCCTCCTGGTGAAGGCAAGCCCGCCCGCACGGCGTGGTTAGCTGACCCAGCGAGCACAAGCAGCAAGGGGGGGGATAAATGAATAAATAAATAAAATCTTTAAAAAAAAAAAAAAAAAAAAAAAGTGACCCCTGAGCCTTCCTTACCAGAACAGTAGAAGGGGAGGGGGCGGTGTGGTGAGCGCATGGTGTGTGGATGTTGTGAAGTTGCCCTCAGGCTGAAAAGAGCCTGACCTGTGCTTTGTACTGGGCTCTTAGAAGTCTGGATGCCCTCTACCACACTCCAGCCTGTGCTTCTTGCCACCTGAGCCTGGCAGGTCTAAACTCAGCCTTTCCCTGACTCTCCCCACAGGCCCGTTTGGAGCCACACCTTGGCCAGGAGGCAGAGGAAGAACCCAGGGGCCAGAGGCCAGAAGCAAAAGACCCCGGGCCAATTCTACAGACCCTGGGGCTGTGGCAAAGAAACCCCGGAAATGCAGCCTTTGCCACCAGCCTGGACACACCCGCCCTTTCTGTCCTCAGAACAGATGAGGGCAGGGTAGAGTGGACAGGGCCACTCCATCAGAACTGCCCCTTTTGTCCAGGGAAGTGAGTTGGTTTAACTGGGAACAGGTGGCTGAGCACACTCCTAAAAACTCAAAACTCCCTTGGACAGCAGCCCCCTACCCGGGGCTCAGGAATGGCCTTGGCCACCACTGGAAGTCCTGGAAGCTGCTTCCTGGTGATCCCGCGAGGACTTTCATGGTCAGCACAGAGGGGAGAAGTTGGCAACCAGAGGATTAACTGGGGAGCCGGCTCTGCCACCTTCTCGGCAGCTGGAAGGGCTTCTCTCCCACACGCACCCCAAGAAAGGAGGGGACTGCAAAGAAGCGGTTCCTGTTCTAAAGCTGTATCTGCAGGCAGCTTTCTTCCCTAGCCATTGAGCCACCGCTGCCAGGACCCCTGCAGCTCACGTGTCTTAATAAAGGGTTCTTCCCCTTTTAGTTCTGGACGTGGGTGCCATGTGTCTGGTCTGCAGAGCAACAGGTACAGGCGCCCACATTGCTGGGAAGGCCCTGACCAGCCCCATGCTTCCTCCCAACCCACCTGGTAAGCACTAAACTCAGCTTCTGCCCACCACACAGACAGTATGTCCCTCGGAGCAGGGAAGATGCACAGATGCAGAAACTTGGCTACTTGCACCCCTGCAGAGGGGCCACGTACCTTCCTTGCCTTCAGGCTTTGTGAGTTGCTGATAACCACCTTGCTCTTAAGAGTTGAGGACATGGGAGAAGTGGGGTCCAGACTGCTGCGTGGCAAAGACACAAGCTGTTCTCTGGTCAGGGTTCTCAGCCTCCTGCCCTTCTGTTAGACCTACCACTCTGGGCCCTGGCTGGGCAGCGGGTGGGGGATTTACACATTCTTGGAATTGTTCCTGGAGCCTCTGAATCAGTGGGAGTGGGTGGGTGATCCTACATTGTTTTGGGCCTTGTTTATTCCTCCTCCCCAGCCCCTGGCAACTGCTGATCTGCTTTCTGTCTCTATGGATTTGCCTCTTCTGGACATTACACGAGTGGAATCAGACAATACGTGACCTTTTGTATCCGGCCTCTTTCACGCAGCATGTTTTCAAGGTCCATCCATGTTGTAGGATGTTATCAGTACCCCATTTGTTTTTATGGCTGAATGTTTGGACAGACCACATTTGTTTATCCATTTATCCATTGCTGGACACTTGGGTTATTCCCACCTTGGGCTATTAGGAATAATGCTGCTAGGAATAGTCATGGACACGTTTTTGTCCGAGTACCTGTTTCTAGTTCTCTGGGCATATACCTGGAAGTGGAATTGCCAGGTCATGTGGTAGCTTTTGTGGAACCTTATCAGCAGCTGCTCCATTTACATTCCCTCCAGTAGTGTGTGGGGGTTTCAGTTTCTCCATATCCTTGTCAACATTTGTCACTTTCCTTTTTTATTTTCATTACAGCCATCCTAGCAGGCATGAAGTCGAACCTCACTGTGATTTTTTTTTTTTTGAGGTAATGGGGATTGAACTTGGGACCTCATACATGGGAAGCAGGTGCTCAAACCACTGAGCTATACCTGCTCCTTTCTCTGACATCCTTTTAGAATGCAGTGAGGCAAGGGATCCTAAGGACGCTGGAACACCATGACCTGTGGCTCCCCGTCCAGCTACCTGTCCTCATGAGAAAGCGTGTATGTACAAAGACTTAAGAGCATTTAAAAAAAAAAAAAAAAAAGGAAATAATTTAACTGGTCAGCTATAAGGGAAATGAATACAACACCCACTTGATGGACACAGTTAAGTGTTCCTGAAGAGAAGGAGTTTGTAAGTTTAATTTACAAAAAGAATATGTCTTGGGAAACAGATGTGGCTCAAGCGATTGGGCTCCTGTCTACCATATGGGGGGTCCTGGGTTTGATTCCCAGGGCCTCCTGGTGAAGGCAAAAGCAGGCCTGCGCGGAGAGCTGGCAGCCCGTGTAAAGAACTGATGCAACAAAAAAAAGACACAGAGGAAAAAAAACAATGAGACACACAACAGACCAGGGAGCTGGGGTGGCTCAAGCGACAGTGCCTTTCTTCCACGTCTGAAGGTCCCAGGATCAGTTCCCGGTGCCTCCTAAAGAGAAAGCAAGAAGAGACAAGTGGACACAGAAGAGTGTGCAGTAAGTGGACACAAGGGAACAGACAGTGCAAGCTGCTGGGGGTGGGGGATAAATAATTAAAATCTTTTTTAAAAAAAGCATACGTCTTACACATAAGGTTTACCCTCGGATTACATTACATTATTAATAACTTTCTATTTCCCAATTTTGTATTACTTGGTTGGTGTTTCTTATTTGCATGGGACAACAACCCTTGAATCTGAGCAGGTAAAGGTCAAAACCAAAGGTCCTTGGTTCACTTTGTCAAACTAAAAGAAAGGAGCTAGAGTATCTGTTTTTGTCACCACAGCTGCAGGTTCTAGGTATCAGAATGTTGAGGCCCTGAGCACACGAAGCTGGAATTAGAACCATGCTTGTGTTAAAGGGGAGTGAGTAAAATGCAGGAGAAGCTCATCACACAGCTGGTATAGCTGCAAGATCCCACAGAGGCACCCAGCAGATGGTGGTTTTGTTTCCAGTTTTCTCCTTTTTAATCTGGGTTTAATAGCACCTTCACTGACAAGGATTCAATAAAGTTAATCAGAAAAACACAGCTGAGAAAAATGCACAAAGATCAGGATGGCTGCTGATATCACAGCTAGGACCTAAAGTTTCTTTTTTATCCTATTTTCCCTAGGGAAACAACAGTGTCAGAGCTCCCCGAAGCAGGTGGACTCTGCAGAGCAGGCTCCATCCAGCCACACTGGGGTTTGGGTGTTTAGGAAGATGGGCTCTGAACTGAGCTTGCCTACCAGCCTGGTGTCCCTGCCAGCCCCGGCCCACAGCCTACAAAGGGCCTTGTGTGAGGGGTTGGTTCCTGGGAGGCTGCCAGGCCTGGTATCTCTCCTTTGGGGCATTTGATCCCCACAACCACCCCCAAGCAGCAGGCAGGAAGTCATTCTCCATCTTTACGGGCGAGGACATCACAGCCTCCTCCCTGGCTGACCCGTCACCATCATTAAGGCTGCTCAAAGCCCCGGCACAACTCCCGCCCCTCGGATACCCTCTCCAGGCTCAGTGCTGCAGCACCGCTGAGCCTGCTTGCTCAGCATGGCGCAGCCCACAGGCCCTTCAGAGGCAGCCCAGCCACTTTCAGGATGGCCCTCCAATGCAGCGTGCTGCCCCTCACAGCCAGCAACCAGCCGTCCACACCCATCTCATCTGCCCCACATGACAGCCCCGGGGAGGGCTGACCCTGCTCTCCATTCTGTAGCCACCTCAGGAAACTAAAGGGAGCACAGCAGAGAAGCAGGGAGGGAAAGGACACAGGTCCACCCCAGAGGCATGTCCATGATGACAAAGGCTGCAGCTTGTCGGGCTCCTGCAGGGACATGAAGATGCACTTGCTTTCACCCCTGCTTTCCCAACTGCACAAGAGTGGCGCAGGAGGGCAAGGAATCATGTGTGCACGAGGACTGAAGGGCTTTGGTGCAGCCCCACGGCCCCAGGGAGCCAGATGGCACAGCGGGGAACGGCCGAGTATAGCCTTCCAGAAGAAACAAAACCCTCAGTCTGTTCCCAGCACTAAAGCAAGACATCGCACTAGGCACCTCCTCATTCCACGTACTCCACTGGCTTTCCTTGTTACATCCAACTACCTCCACCTCGTCCCAGACCCTCGTGCCAAACTGCCAGCTGAGCCATAGGATTCCCAGAATACAGTGGACGGGAGTGCCAAGTCACCCCTCCCCAGCACTGGACTCACACTTATATTACAATTTTTCCCTTTTACTCTCACTCACATTCTTTGAGGCATAGCTTTGCTTAAGCAGGAAGGCGACCAAGGAGACAAGCAGAGGGGCATCTGGAAGGGGAAGGGGAAATCTCCCTGCCCTGGCACCGTGCTATCTTGGCCAGGCTTCAAGGCGGCAGGCTTCAAAGTCAGATCACAGACCTTGGCCGAGACAACTCATTTTGGCACATGGCTGAGCCCAGAGTCTGCCTGCCAGGCTGAAGGAACACTCCCTGGCTCTGAGCTCTGGCCAGAACCTCGGTTCTCCTGGGGCCTTCCACAGCCCAAAGAGAAAGCTCGACTAGTTGGGGGGAAGAGGACCCTCCCTGAGACGCAACATGGGTAGCGAGTGGGCAGATTGGTTTCCCGCCCCCACACATGGCTCCGAGCTAGAGCAGAGAGCTAAACGAGAAAACCAAACATGCAGAAGACATTGGGAAAACACCATCCTTTCCACCAGCCAAAAGGCTGTGTTCCAGGTATACCGGTACCTGCAGGCCCCTGGGGGACAGAACACATGAGACAGACTGTCCAGGCACCAGAGGCCCCCAGACGCCTGGAAGCTGCACCAGAGGCAAGTGCTAAAACCACTTTCTATTGGTAGAAATGGAGCTGACTGTCTACCCTGTCTGGGACAGCAGCAGACACTTTCCATCGGTGGCCTTGTTGCTGGTGATGATGGACAAGTCCAGGGCCCAGGGGTCGGCCCCATGAGGGGGGCCTGGGCGAGTGGATGGCACTCCAGCTGCCTAAAGAGACAGACCACCTGAGCTCAGGTGACATGGCCCCGAGCTCTCTGGGCTCAGGCAAACAGATCCCAAGCGCCTGCTGCCCTACATTCGTAAGAGAACTACGTCTCTGACTGTGGCTAAAAGCAAGAGAAAGACTGCTCTCCACCTTCTGAGAGTGTGCCACCCCCAGCCCCATCTAGAGCAGCCGCCCGGGCTCCTGCAGGCTGCTGTACAGCACGTAGCCGATGGCATCGATCTCCTCCTCGCGCAAGTCGTCAAAAAGGTTGACGCTGGGGTTGAAGTGGCAGGGCTGGCTGGCCTGCTCCAGGCTGCCCAGGAGCTCTTCCAGGGCCTGCAGGAAGCGCTCCCCCAAAGCCTCCTCGGCCCAGTCGGCTGCCTCCTCTCCCAGGTGCAGGACCACCTGGGTGAGGGGGCCCCGGCCCAGCCGCCCCAGGACCGGGTGGCCGTGGCAGACGCCGCACAGCAGCCTCAAGAGCCGCCGGCGGGCCCCGGCGTCACGGTCGTCCAGGACCCGCAGCCTGGCGACCTCTGCCGGGTACCAGTCCTGCAGCCACAGGTTCCCGGCCAGCCCTTCCAGGGGCCAGGCCAGGAGAAGGTGGCCTGCATCGGCCACCACGGGCAGCACGGCGATGCAGAGCTCCAGGCGCGCATGCCGCACCTCGAGCAGCAGCTCCTGCGAGGCCACGCTGGGCCGGATCAGGCAGTCAAGCAGGCTCCCGATGGCCGGCCAGTTGACGGAGCCAGCCAGCGCCTTGTGGAGCAGCTCCAACAGCGCCCGGGAGGAGAGGTAGCCGCCCACCAGGAAGCGGTCCCAGGGGCTGCTCCCACGGGGATGGAACTCCAGCTGCGTCCTGCGCACGGCCCAGCAGCGAGGATCCCCAGCCACGGTGTCCGTGCCTGGCACCAGGCTCCATAGGCCTGGCTCCAGCGCCAGGGGCGCCAGGAGGCGCACGGGGTCGGCGGCCCCCGCCTGCAGCCCGTCGTACAGTGGCCCACCAGGCTCGAGGGCCCCAAAGGGCAGCGCCGGGAACTTGCCCCGCAGGTAGGCCTGCAGCTCGAGGCCAATGTCACCGGCCAGCTGCTTGGCCAAAGCCTCATCGGCTGCAGGGACGGCCACATGGTCCCGCTCAAATGCCAGCAGCCTCTCCTGGAAGGTCAAGCACAGCGGGACAGGAGAGCCCAGGTGGGGGGAAGCCTCAGCATCGCTGTCTCGAGGATGGGCGTCTCCAGGCCCTTCTGAGTAAGAAGGCACGAGTTAGAGCCCACCTACCAGCCATGTGACGCACCCTCAGGGCCCCACTTCACCCTCTGGTAAGATGGGCCAATGGCAAAACCAGCAGAGAGAGCGCTTACCCCTGGTTCATCCAAACAGCAGCTGCCCGACAACATATCCTCACGGCCCCACACTCCCCCACCTTCATCCCATGGTTATGACAGTGTTGGGAGACGGGGGTCTGACTCTGCTCTGCCAGCAACCGCCCTGGACAAATGCCTCTCTGGGCCTCAGGTTCCCCACCTGAGCCCCTTCCACCCCTGATTCTCATGTCCCTGCCATAACCATGCTGCCGCCTTGCTGCACACCGCACCGTCCTGCAGCCGTATCATGGTGGTTAGGGCTTCAGCACCACCCCAAGCAGTGGAGAGCAGGAAAACATGCTCCTCACTGAACATTCAGGCCACTACCGCCCACCCAGAGGGGCGGGAACCTGCTTGGGTCTCATGGCCAGCGGCAGAGCCTAGACTGAACTCCAGGATACTGCTCACACTGTGTATCCCGAAGGTAACCACCAAAGGGGACCCCCACAACACAGGGGAAGGGGTGCCGCTCACCTGGAGCAGCAGGTGAGGGGGCTGGGGGCAGCAGGGGCTGGCTGAGGCTGGTGGGGGGGAGGCTGAGGCTGCGGGCGCGGCGTGGCTTTGAGCAGGCTCAGCTCCTTCCAGCTGTCCTCCAGGCACGTGGTGTCCAACTTGGCATCATCCTCGTCCCGTGGGCTGGTGGCCCGGTCTATAAGCTGCAGGCAGAGACACAGGTCAGAGCATCAGAGGCTGGGACAGCCCCGGGGTGGAGCAAACCAGGCCCTTGGGAGGGAGCAGCGTGTCCCACACGCTCTCCCTGGGCCCCAGCTCCCGCCCCAGCCTGGTGGCCCTCCTCGGGGAGCACAGAGGTGGCCTGGTCCGGCCCAGCCTTACCCGCTTCACGGCCAAGGTGGCGATGCCCAGCACAGCAGCCCCACCCACGCCCAGCACCAGGTGGGCGTTGACCAGGAGGAAGTCCATGGCGCTGCCCACGGCGTCATCACTGTGCCTCTTCCCCCGCTTCTGGGAGAACTCTGCCATGGTCTGCTGTAAGAGAGCCGGGAGCTGGGGGGAACAGCCAGATGGGGGGACAGCTCCTGTGGGCGAAGCCTGGCTTGCCTGGGGGCAGGAACAGGCAGGACCCTCCAGCAGCCATCTGGCTGGGGCGCTGAGATGAGTCCATGAGAATTTCTCAGGAGAAAGGGGCTACCTGCAGGGTTTCTTGAGAGGAGATGGGGGCGTTGCCCAAGCCCTTGCCCCAAACCTGCACACAACCTGTCCTCTGGAAAGGAGGCTCACACAGAGACCCTGAGGCCTGTGGCAGGTTGGAGCAGGGAGCCCAGAGCCCCAGAGCCTCTGGCCCACCCCCGAGTCTACTCCGTCCTCCCCAGCCCATGAGGCCAGCCTCCAAGGCTACCTCGCCCTGGGTTCCCACGAGGGCTGGACACAGTTGGCCCCCGATAGCCAAACCTCTCAGTGTCCTGAGAAGGAGACTAAGGCCTAGGGGTAAGGAGCCACAGGGGGTCCCAGGCTGCAGGTTCAGGGTCTGTACCACCCCACCAGGGGCTGGACAGACTCCCCATTTAGACAGATGGGGGGTATTTAACAGGGACCTCAACGAAGCTCAGGGGCCACAGTCAAGAGCCCCAAATGCTGACGGGGCAGCCCCCAGAGGCAGAGCTACAAAGGCAAGCAAAAGGGAGCCAGCCCTGGCTGCCCAGGGAGGTGGGAGCACACGCAAGGCAAGGCCCTACTGTTGAGGGTTTTAAAGTGAAGACCCTAGACAAAGGACTGGCCCAGAGGCTCTGGACAGAGGGCTCTCCAGGCCTTGGGAGTGGGGGACATGGGGTGCTGTCATCAGCTGCCAGGAGGCCAGGCAACCCAGAAGATGAGACAAGGGCCTGCAGCCCAGGCCTGCTTGCTCACCTGAAAAATGGCACAGGCAGGGGAGAGGAAGGACTGGAAGCAAGGGAACCTGAAGGTGTTCCCCTGGGTGGGACCAGGTAGATGGGAAATGGAGGCAGTGAGCTTTGCCAAAAGCCTCAGGCTCTAAGGGACACTCAGCCGTCAGGCCCTGCCCACCAACCCCAACTGCTGGGGTGTGACCACAGGGCCAGCTTGGGGACCTGGGCTCCAGCAGGAGAGAATCAGATACCAGGCAGCAGAACTGTCCCGCTGAGGAGGCCGGAGCACCGGACCACAAAGTCACCGCCAGCTCAGGCTCCTAGGACTTTGGCCCTCTGGGACCAGCTGTGAGTGACCCAGGCTGGGTCGCCAGGTGACAGCTGAAGCCTGAGACAGAGCATGACTCAGTCACAAACACCCGCCCATCAGCCCCAGACTAAAAATAAAACGAGAGTTCTGGGGACAGGCGAGGACACCCGCCAGCCGTATGACCCGGCCCGCCCTGCAGCCCGTTTGTGCATTAGGCGTGACATGGGGACCCATTACTGTCGCCTGCCTTGAGGGGGACCTGAAATCCATGTTCCGAACTGGAAATCATCTCCCCGCTTGTCTAAACGTGGCGTCTGCCCAGCCCCCGGCGGGGTTGCTTAGGCCCCAACCCACAGGGCAGCGGGAGAGGGCCCTAGTGGTTCAAAATAACACGACTCTGCGCGGCCAGGCCCTGACCCCTCCTTCCCTGCTCCGCGAAACTTGCCCGCCCCGGGCCTGTGCCCGCTCACACGCGAGGAAAACGGTGTCCCGGGAAACGAAGGAATTTGCCCATGACGGGAATCGAACTCGGGCCTGGAGGCGCCGAAGGCCTGCCCCCTCCCCGGCCGTACCCGCGCCGCGGCTTCAGCGCACCGGCCGGAGAACGCAGCGGGCCCCGCCCGGCCCACCTGGGAATGGAACGCGGCGTACCCTGGAACAACGCGCCCAGGCCCGAGGGTGGGAAGGAGGTCGCTGGCCCCCAGAGACACACAGACGAGCATACCGGAGCTCCAATCAGCACCCCGGTTCACATGCCAAACTACTAAGCGGCTCAGCCAATGGGAGGGCGTGGCTGGGCGGAGTTCTTTCTCGGGGGCGGGACCTTTCGGCTTCCTGACTGCTTAAAGGCGCAGGACTGAGTTTTGAGTCTGCTGCGGGGAGGGGGGCGCTGACCCTCGTGTGTGGAAGGGCGATGCCCAGGGCCCGCTGTGACGTGTGTACGCGTGTGATGTGAGCCTTGGGGTGGAGAAAGCCCTCGGGCCCACGTTTTTTCCGGAGCCACATGCAAGAAGCCTGGGGTCATGTGCCAGACCCTTGGGGGTATTTTAGGATTACCTCCTGGCCCACTGCGCATAGCGTGGCGAGGGGGCCCAACCCTGCCGCTTGCTTTGGGGTGACCTGGGAAGGAGTCACTTCGCCGCGGGCCTCAGTTTCCCTTTCTGTAAAGCAGGGGCCCGAGGCCCCACAAGACCCGCGCAGGGTGGCTGAAAGCAGTGATAGCTGTGAAATGCTCGGCCTGCATTGGGGGCGCAGGGGGAGCGCCCCGATCCAAGCTCCTACGGGGAACACAGCGGGGGGAGGTGAGTTTACGCTCAGCGGGGATAGCAATCACGTGCCACTCATTGGGCGCCTGCTGTATGCTGGGAGCTCCACGTGGGCTTCTGGCCTTAGGAAGAGTTTTTGCAGACGGGGACGCAGGCCTGGGGCCGGCCCCCGCGGCTCACCAGCCCTCCAGCTAGGGCCTCGCGGTGAGCAGGGGCTCTCCAGGGGCCTTGCGCCTCTGGCCCGGGCCCCAGCCCCTCTCCAGCCCAGGTCGGGTCGAAAGCCCTCGCTGCGGGGCCCTGGGATCCGATCCTTAGCCCTGGAGCCTGCGGGGAAACGGAGGCCGCCGGCCCGGCGCTCCCCGTGGGCTGACGCGTCTCGGGGCTCGCGGGTCCCCACTGCTCCGCCCCGGCGGGCGCGGGCGGGTTAAAGGGGCGGAGCCGGCGGCGGCCCAGCCCGCGGCCGCCTTCCCCGGTCCGCCCTCGGCTCCCTGCCCCGCCGGCGGCGAGAGCGGCGCCATGGAGGCCACCGGGGTGCTGCCCTTCGTGCGCGGCGTGGACCTCAGCGGCAACGACTTCAAGGTGAGCCGCGCGGGCGCGGGCCTCCCGCTGCCAGCGCCCTTTCCTCCGCGGCCCGAGGCGCTCCCCGTTTCCCGGGGCGCCCGCCGGGCCCTGTGCCCGCCGCCCGGGCCGGGGTGTGGCCCTCCCGGCGCTCGGGGCTCCCCCCACAGCCCTGCCCGGAGCCGGAACCACCCACACCAGACCCCGAGGCCTCTGCTCGCAGGCGGGCCTGGGAGGAGGAGGTCTGCCTGGGGGGCCCCCGGCCCGTGCCCTCCCCCCCTGTTCTGGGGTCTGGCCGCCGCCGGGACCAGCGAGCCCCCGCTCCCGCCTCCCCGGCCTCCATCCCCGCCCCTCGGAGGCCACACAGCCAAGCCAGGCCCTGACTCATGCCCCGGGCTGCCCCGTCGCCGCCACTGCCTCCCCCGCCCTGTGCGGCCTTGGGCAAGTCACTTCCCCTCGCCGAGGCCTGAGTTTTCTCACCCGGGGAGGGAGCTTCATGCCATCTCATAGGGAGGGAGGATAAGCTGGTTTGGAGGGTGTGACAGGCGGGTGGGTGAGCCTGGAGTGGTGAGTGTGTGTGTCTCCTTTACCACCCCCTCCCCATCCCAGGTGCCCCGTCGTCCCCCACCCCCACCCCCGGCCTCCCGGAGGCGGGGCCTCAGCGGGCAGCTGCTGGACAGATAGAAGGCAGGGGACCAAGGAACAGGGTCCAGTTGGTGGGGAACAGGAGGTGGTTCTATAGGGAATCTGGAATGGGAATGAGGGGGGAAATGTGCCCTTGACCTCAGAGAAGTGGAGGAAGGAGGTGGGAGCAGGTGAGAGCTGGCCTGGTGGGGATAGGTTCAGATGTCAGCCTGGAGCTGCCAGGTAGGGTCCCAGGGCCTGAGCCCTGGCTGGAGTTGGGGTCAGCAGGTAGCTGAGGCTGAGGAGGCGGGCTTGCTCCTCCTGCCCCTGTGTACATACCTTTGACTCCGTTGCCCAGGCGGCCACTTCATGTCTCTCTGTCCCCTAGCCCCGCAGGGTCTCTGTGTGTCCTCTCTGGACTGGGAGAAGCTGCATCACCGACCGGGAATGTGGCCGTAGGGGGATGGGGACACTAGCCAAGGGCATTGAAGGCACATGCCGTCCCCGCCTTCCACAAGGGGTGGTCACTCCAGACCTGAGCCCTCCAGACTCCATCTGCTGTGGTGTAGCCGGGGCATTGGAATGTGAGGCACGAATGAATGAATGAGGCTTCATGGGTGGGTAGCTGAGGCTTTGGCCCCATGGGAGTCTGAATCTAGCCAGGGACGACTTAGGTGCCAGTGGCATGGTGGGAGCAGAGGCAGGGTCTTCACAAAGGCCGTGAGGTGGGATGGGGTGGCCCACCCCAGGTAACTCAGTCAGGGCATGGGATGCCAGGCAGAGTACAAAACCGGAACATTCCTGGGCCAGGCCCTCTTCCGTCCTGCTCCTCCCTGGGCTCCAAGCCAGCAGAACAGACATCTTGGGCCACCAGTCACACCAACAGTCCATCTGCAAACCGATTTTGTCACATGGGGGCTTTTGTTAGCCCCATTGGATGGGTTGGGGAAACAGAGGCCCAGAGTGATAAAGTACTTGTCCAGGATCACACAGCCAGGGAGAGGCAGCTCTGTGGCTCCCCAAAGGCTCCCGTGGACAGTGGGGGCCACGGAGGGTGGTGGAGCTGGGGCACCAGGAGGGGGTGCCTCCCTTCTCCCAGACCAGCCCCACCATGATGCCCCCACCACCCAGGGCGGCTACTTCCCTGAGCATGTCAAGTCCATGACCAGCCTGCGATGGCTGAAGCTGAACCGCACGGGTCTCTGCTACCTGCCGGAGGAGCTGGCCGCTCTGCAGAAGCTGGTAAGGGGCTTCAGGCGGGAAGTGGGGGGGGATCTATGTGGATGAGACTGGGCCAGGTGGTCAGAGCCTGTGTGAAGGGGGGCCGGCATAGGGGAGGAACATTCCAACAGCTGTGATCAGAGGCGGCCGAGAGGCAGTGAGTGCCCTGTCCTGGGAGGTGTGCAAGAAGAAGCCAGGCTGGGGAGGGAGGGAGACTGCAGAGGTAGACTGGAGGCCTGCATAGCTGAGGGTCCCTCTATTGGGGGGCGCAAGGTTGTTGTGGTAGGCAGGATCTGAAATGGATACCCCCCACCTGGCTGAGCCCCTGCTTCCCATCCTGGCCCAGGAGCACTTGTCTGTGAGCCACAACAACCTGACCACGCTTCATGGGGAGCTGTCCAGCCTGCCGTCACTTCGGGTGAGTGCTGGGTGGCAGAGAGGGGCTGCCAGGCATGGTGGTGGGGAGACCACTGGGCAAGGGGTGGGAGTTTGCCAGGCATGGTTGGGGAGGAGGCCTCTGGGCATTGTGGGGGAAGGTTGCCAGGCATGGGGGGGGTACAGACAAGAGAGGGGCATAGGGCAGGGATGGGAGCTGGTATCCTGCCAGGAGAACAGGGACAAGGCCAGGCTCCAGGCTGCACCCATCCCCGTCAGTGTCAGGGGCCCAAGCGTAAAGATGGCTCCTTGTGTCAGGTCATCCATGCAGATTGGAGAATTCCAGTGGGAAAGGGGAAAAAAAGGTCCTCAATCACCCATTTTTAGAATTATTAGTGATAATAATTTATTTAATACTAACTTTCGTGTATTTCAGCAGCTGAGAAACTTAGGCCCAGAGGTCAGGTTCCGCCAGGCAGTGGAAGAGCTGGGTGGGTGTAGCGGGGGGGGGCAGGGTGGTCCTCACGTGCTGCCTGCCGCTCTGCTTTCCATGGAGCACCTGGATGCTCGGGTATCAGGCCCATATCCAGATACCATGGGCCTTGGGGGAGGCGACCCATCCCAGGCCAGAGACCTGAGACCATAAGGACATGGCCTCAGAACTGGGGCTGCCCGAGTTCAAGTCTGGACTCCACTACTTCCCATCTGCATGACCTCAGACCAGTCACTTCAGCTTTCTGGGGCCTCAAGTGCAAACAGGGTAGAATGACAGTCTGATGCGTGCAGCATGGTGCCACATAGACAGGTTGTTCATTTGGAAAAAGGTTCCCTGAGGGCCCTGTGCTGGGCTCTGGGGCACATTTGATCTGGGCTTTGAGGTGTGAATAAGAGCTGACCAGGAAACTAGCAAGAGCCCACCAGGGGGTAGGACTATAAAACCAAAGGCCCAGAGGTGTGAAAGCATTCAGGCTTGGCCTTTCCAGGGAAAGTGGCCCTCCCTGGCCTCTCTGCCTCTCATTGGGGGTGGAGGCTGAGAATCACAGGGCCCTCTTGGTTCATTCCCAGGCCATCGTGGCTCGAGCCAATAGCCTGAAGAATTCCGGAGTCCCCGACGACATCTTCAAGCTGGATGACCTCTCAGTCCTGGTCAGTGGCCGTCTACCCACCTCGTTGCCATGCCAGCCATTCAGTATTCACCTGCCCCACAGCTGTGGTTCCTGGGGACATTTTTATCCCTTTTTACACGTAGGGAAACAGGCTCCAAGTGGCAGTGCCTTGCCCGAGGCCACCCATGGAGTCAGATGCACCCTTCCTCCGAGTGCTGTCTCCCTTTGGCCCTGGCACCTCCTTGTCCACTTCCCCCCTTCAGTGCTGCACCCGATTCCCAGACCCTGGCAGAGGCCTGGCAGGTGGGGCTGGGCCCTGTTGCCCTTGACTTAGGCCTGGTCCTTCCCACCCAGGACTTGAGCTACAACCAGCTGACCGAGTGCCCGCGGGAGCTGGAGAATGCCAAAAACATGCTGGTGCTCAACCTCAGCCACAACTGGTGCGTCTCGAGCGGGGGTGGGGCCCTGGGTGGGAGCGGCAGGCCCAGGCGGGGCCAGCAGGGGTGCATCTGACATCGACTCAGGCCACCCCCCCTCCCCCACCCGCAGCATTGACACCATCCCCAACCAGCTCTTCATCAACCTCACGGACCTGCTGTACTTGGACCTCAGTGAGAACCGCCTGGAGAGCCTGCCCCCCCCAAATGCGCCGCCTGGTGCACCTGCAGACACTGGTGCTCAACGGGAACCCGCTGCTGCACGCCCAGCTCAGGTCCGCCCCAGCCCCCTCCGCGCCTGGCCCCGCCCCTCAAGGCCCCGCCCCTGGGCCTCAATTTCCCAGGAGTCCCAGCCACATCCCAAGATCCCCTGGCTCCTTCAGCTCCCCTCAGGCTCCGACCTCTGCATTCCTTCCTAAATGTCACCTGGCCCCACCCCGAAGCCACCCTTGGCCTGGCCTGCCTGGGCAGAAGCGGTTCCCCCACCTGCCCTCCCAGAGGAGGCCCCGCCCTCTCGGCACCGCCTCCTGGGACTTGGCCCCGCCCCTCCAAGCCCCAGCTGCGGTCTCCCTGCAGGCAGCTCCCGGCCATGACCGCCTTGCAGACGCTGCACCTGCGCAACACGCAGCGGACCCAGAGCAACCTGCCCACCAGCCTCGAGGGCCTGAGCAACCTTGCAGGTGAGGGGCTCCCGGGGTGACCCCTCTACGCTCCCTCTCTTCCTTCTGAAGGAGTGGGATTGAGCCCTGCTTCTCTGATGACCTTCCAGAAGAAAATGGGTAATGGTTCTACTATTATTCTGTCGTTATCGCAATGCTATTGGTAATAACGTTGATTTACGAGCACTTTGTGCCGTCTGGCCCCGTCCTTGTCGGGGTGTGTTTCCTCCACATGGAGAAATGGGCTCAGAGAGGTTAAGTCACCTGCCTCAGGCCACACAGCCTCTGGGTGGCAAAGCTGTGGGCCCCGGCTGACACCCGCCCCTCCCTGCATCCCCAGACGTGGACCTGTCCTGCAACGACCTGACGCGGGTGCCCGAGTGCCTGTACACCCTCCCCAGCCTGCGCCGCCTCAACCTCAGCACCAACCAGATCACAGAGCTGTCCCTGTGCATCGACCAGTGGGTGCACGTGGAGACCTTGAACCTGTCCCGCAACCAGCTCACCTCGCTGCCCGTGCGTGTGGCGGTTGAGCCCGAGGGGTGGTGGCGGGGAGTGCTGGGCCCAGCGTGACCACCTCGCTCCCTGCCCGTCTCCCCTCCAGTCGGCCATTTGTAAGCTGACCAAGCTGAAGAAGCTGTACCTGAACTCCAACAAGCTGGACTTCGACGGGCTGCCCTCTGGCATCGGCAAGCTGGCCAGCCTGGAGGAGGTCATGGCCGCCAACAACAACCTGGAGCTCATTCCAGAGAGCCTCTGCAGGTGCCAGGGTGGGGCCGGTGCAGGTGGGTGGCTCCACGGCACGGGCAGCGAACCAGAACCCACCCCATGGGCACCACAGAGAAAGGAAGTGCATTGACTTGGCTTTGTGGATAAAGACCACTCGGTCCTGTGCCAGCCCTTCCCAATTTGGGTTCCCCAGAGCACCCTTGGGAGAATGGTAGGGACAAGACCAGAAGGGTTTTTCACACCGGTTGGAGAACAGCTGCTTCCAAGCCCTTTCTGGAGGGCACGTTGCCTGCCAGCTCCGAGAACCAAGGTCCCCCTGCAGTTTTCAAGCGTATCTGAGGACAGGACATATGTTCTGGTGAACTTCCCAGCTGGGGAGCAGGTGTAGCTCAGTGGTTGAGCGTCTGCTTCCCAGGTACAAGGGCCTGAGTTCAATTCCCGGTACCTCCTTTAAAGAAAAAAAAAAAACTTCCCAGCAGTTAACTCTGAGGTGGCAACTGCTCTTTCCAGCATTTTTAAACTTGTCACTGACTTAGGGAAGCTAGGCTACTCAGTTAGTCCACACCCTCCGTGCCTTCCATCCCCCAGACCAGAAGTTTCCCTGTTGTCATCATCGCCCCCCACCCCCCATCACCTCGCTAGAATTGCCGGTCCTGTCCTCACAGGTGCACAAAACTGAGGAAACTTGTCTTGAACAAGAACCGCCTGGTGACCCTCCCAGAGGCCATCCACTTCCTGACGGAGATCGAGGTCCGGGGCAGGCGGGGGGCCCACATGCCACAAGGGGAGAGGAGGAAGGGCGGGGGGAGAGGGGGCAGGTACAGACAGACCCTCAGGAAAAGCACGAGCCAGAAGGGGTGTGTGCTGGGGTGAGGGGGACCCTGCAGAGGTCTACTGGAGGGAGTGGAGAGGACCAGACTACCCTGTGCCCTGATCTTAGGATTTGGGGTGAATTGGGGGGACAGTGTAGGGAGCCTTAATCTGCTTTGTCTGAAATCACTATGGGATTATGGTCATGCTGTGTGACCCTGCACAAGTCATGACCCTCTCTGGGCCTCAGTTTTCTTCTCTATAAAATGGGTGTAAAAATTCCCGTCCGGTCTTTCTTTCAAGGCAAAAGAAAGCTCTCTGTGGTTCGGGTGGGGCAGCTGTTAAAGGGAAGAGTAAGTCGGGGGAAAGGGTTCTACAGAGTTGAGGGAGCCCCAGATGCCAAAGGGGGGAGCTGTCAGGGAGGCCCACATCTCCTTCCTGCTTTCAGGGGAGGCTGGTCCATCTCCATGTTGGAGCCTTGCCCCCTGTGAGCTCCCAGCCACCCAGGCTGTCTTCAGCCCTTCCAGGACTGGCTTTCTGGGGGGGTGTCTTTGGGGAGTGGGTGAGCCACGTCCCTGCGTCATCAGAGCTTCACAATGAACCGGCAGGGTCACACTCCACAGCCAGGGAAAACTGACGCTCATGAGCACCTGGCCCCAGCCCCCTCGCCCGGCAGCCACAGCAGAGCAGGGAGTCAGGCTGCAAGGAGGGCAGGAGGTGGGACCCGGGCGGGCTTAGCCGACTCTGCTCACCCACGGCGCAGGTCCTGGACGTGCGGGAGAACCCCAGCCTGGTCATGCCACCCAAGCCTGCCGACCGCACTGCCGAGTGGTACAACATTGACTTCTCGCTGCAAAACCAGCTACGACTGGCCGGGGCCTCCCCTGCCACGGTGGCCGCAGCAGCGGCAGCTGGTGAGTGGGTACTCCTCCCTGGGCATCAACCTACCCATCTGTAAAGCAGGCGGAATATATCTCTCAGGGCTGGGGCGTTCCCAGGGTTCTGAGGCCCAGACAGATACCCAAGGGAGGACAGGGCCCTCCAGGACTCAGTTGCTTGCCCCTCCCTGAAGCAGGGAGCGGGCCCAAGGACCCACTGGCTCGAAAGATGCGGCTGCGAAGACGAAAGGACTCTGCCCAGGATGACCAGGCCAAACAGGTGCTGAAGGGCATGTCTGATGTGGCCCAGGAGAAGAACAAAAAGCAGGAGGTAAGCCAGGCCCACGGCCAACAACAGCCCGTGCAAAGGCCCTGTGGCAGGGCATGAGTAGAGAGGCCCTCCTGAATGGCCCAGCCGAGCAATACCACACACTGTAACCGTGTCCCCAGGAGAACACAGAGACCCGGGCCCCCGGGGGCAAGGTGCGGCGCTGGGACCAGGGCCTGGAGAAGCCGCGCCTCGACTACTCTGAGTTCTTCACGGATGATGTGGGCCAGCTGCCCGGCCTGACCATCTGGCAGATCGAGAACTTCGTGCCAGTGCTGGTGGAGGAAGCCTTCCATGGCAAGTTCTACGAGGCTGACTGCTACATCGTGCTCAAGGTGAGGCAGGGCCCACCGGGGGCTGCTTGGATGACCTAGAACCCCCAACTCCATTGTTTCGTTCAGCAAGCCGGCCACGGGAGGGCCGGGCTTGGCAGAGGCAGCCAGGCCAGGTGGAGGAGGCCCCTGGTGAGGGGTGGCAGCAGATCCCCAGCCTGGGGCTTGGAAAACCCACGCGGGTCGGAGGGAAGCCAGACAGGGCCAGACCACGGCTGACGTGGCCGGGACCCCACCCCAGACCTTTCTGGACGAGAGCGGCTCCCTGAACTGGGAGATCTACTACTGGATCGGCGGGGAGGCCACACTCGACAAGAAAGCTTGCTCCGCCATCCACGCCGTCAACCTGCGCAACTACCTAGGTGCCGAGTGCCGCACCGTGCGGGAGGAGATGGGTGACGAGAGCGAGGAGTTCCTGCAGGTGCTGGCTCTTGGGGCTGGAGACAGTGGGTGGGGCCACAGACGGGCAGGTGGGGCTCCTGGGTCGGGGCAGGGACCACTAGAGCAGGGTCAGGGGTGAAGCCAAAGCTGGGGAGCCTGGAACAGGGAGCTAGAGTCAGTGGGGTGAGGATAGAAGGGGGGCAGGTGAGGGTGGGGAACTAGGCCAGTGGGGTGTGGCCAAAAGAGATAGTGAGCTGGGACCAGGGGCTACCACTTGCAGGGGAGTCTAGTTTGGAACAAACTCCTGAGCTGGGTCATCCGGTCCCCCACCCCCCAACCCCCAGCCCCCATCCTCTGCCCGGAGACCCACTAAGATTTCCCCCAGATTCACCCACAGAGCTGCTCATGTCTTCACTTCCACAGGTGTTTGACAACGACATTTCCTACATTGAGGGTGGAACTGCCAGCGGCTTCTACACAGTAGAAGACACGCACTATGTCACAAGGTGAGGGCAGGCACAGCACTGACCTGCGCTCACCTGTGGAAGGCTGTGAGGGGATGGGCGACGGAGAAGGGTGTTAGGGACCAAGGCAGGTACCCCCACTGAGCTGCCCTTCCCTGACCCCCAGGATGTACCGCGTGTATGGGAAAAAGAACATCAAGTTGGAGCCCGTGCCGCTCAAGGGGGTCTCCCTGGACCCGAGGTGAGTCCCCCATGGTGTAGGGTAGGTGTGCTTGACCCTCAACCTCTTTCCCACCAGAGACAGATTTGGGCCTCATAGAGATCTTCCAGCAAACCCTCTTACCCCTGGTCCCACGGAGCTGGACAAGAGAGTTTCTGGGGCCCAGAAAGGGTGGCTGAGATCCCATAATGAAGGTTGGGGGGCGATGGCATCCCCCTCACAGCTCCCTCCTGCCTCCTCTCAGGTTTGTCTTCCTGCTGGACCATGGACTGGACATCTACGTGTGGAGGGGGGCACAGGCCACACTGAGCAGCACCACCAAGGCCAGGTATGAGAGCCGGCCCCCCCACCTCAGGTGTTTTTGGGGATGTTTCACGCAGAGAAAGGCTGTCAGGTGCCAGGAGGCACACCGAGCCCAGCCCTTCCTCTCACACATGCCTTGGCCCCCACCTCAGGCTCTTTGCAGAGAAAATGAACAAGAATGAGCGGAAAGGGAAGGCGGAGATCACACTGCTGGTGCAGGGCCAGGAGCCCCCTGAGTTCTGGGAGGTGCTGGGCGGGGAGCCCACCGAAATCAAGAGGCACGTGCCTGACGAATTCTGGACACCCCAGCCCAAGCTGTACAAGGCGAGTCACCATTTAGTAGGGGACGGGGACCCTGGCTGGCTCTGGGTCTGTGAAGCCCTTCTGGACTCGGTTGGGATGCACAGTAGACCTGGAGGTGGCTCTGGGTAGGGCCGGGAAAGATGATGGGTGGATGAGTGTTTCCAGGAGGGGGCTGTGAAAAGCGGCCCCCTCTGGGACCTAGCCTGAATTATGGAGCTGAGGAAGCTGCAGGGGGTCTGGTGAGCAGGAGGGAACAAGTTAAAGGACTAGAAATCATAGTAGGGAGGCAGAGGCAGACAGGAGGGAAAAGCTGGAAAACTCTTGCCCAGTTAGGACCTTGGGGATGGTGGTGGTGGGAAACTGAGGCACAGAGAGGGGCAAGTAGTGGACTGGAGCCCCACAGCAAGGCATGGGCTTCAGGCTCCAGGTCAGATGGCCAGGGTGGGCGGGGCTCACATCTCAGGCCCTGCCCTTGCCACGCCCCCTTCCTCTTGCCAGGTGGGCCTGGGCCTGGGCTACCTGGAGCTGCCACAGATCAACTACAAGCTCTCAGTGGAGCACAAGAAGCGGCCCAAGGTGGAGCTGATGCCTGGGATGCGGCTGGTGAGATGGGCCAGGGGGCGAGGGGCGGGGCGCAGGGCTGGGGGGTGGCGAGCCCTCCCCGGGACCAGGACCCGGCCTTGACCTCCTGCCTCCCCACTCCCCCGGCCTCCAGCTGCAGAGCCTACTGGACACAAGTTGTGTGTACATCCTGGACTGCTGGTCCGACGTATTCATCTGGCTGGGCCGCAAGTCCCCACGCCTGGTGCGTGCTGCCGCCCTCAAGCTGGGCCAGGAGCTGTGCAGGATGCTGCACCGACCCCGCCACGCCGCTGTCAGCCGCAGTCTGGAGGGCACCGAGGCACAGGTGCGCACTCCCCCATGCCCCTAGCCCTCCCAGGCCCTCCCAAGACCTCCCAAGACGCTGCTGGCCTTTCCCGCCCTTTCCACCCTTTTGACTCCTCCCACAGTTCCGACCCCTGGGCACCAAGTGCACCTCCTCTCTCTCCAGCTGCTGTCTAGGCCCCGCCCCTCCTGGGCCCCGCCCTCCCCGGGCTCGCCCCGCCCACTGCCGGCTCCACTCCCCACCTCCCTGGCCTCGTAGGAGCCCAACCCTAACGCTGTCCAACACCAGCTCCTGTTTTTTTTTTTTTTTTTTTTTTTAAAGATTTTATTTATTTATTCATTCATCCCCCCCTTGCTGCTTGTGCTCGCTGGGTCAGCCAACCACGCCGTGCGGGCGGGCCTGCCTTCACCAGGAGGCCCCGGGAACCGAACCCGGGGCCTCCCATATGGTAAACGGGAGCCCTACTGATTGAGCCACAGCCGCTTCCCGCAGCTCCTGTTTTTGCACTTGCACCGGCAGGTGTTCAAGGCCAAATTCAAGAACTGGGACGACGTGTTGACGGTGGATTACACGCGCAACGCGGAGGCCGTGCTGCAGAGCCCGGGTCTGGCCGGGAAGGTGAAGCAGGACGCCGAGAAGAAGGACCAGCTGAAGGCCGACCTCACCGCCCTCTTCCTGCCCCGGCAGCCGCCCATGTCGCTGCCTGAGGTGGGCGGGGCTGTGGGGCGGGGCTGCGCGCACACCTGTGTGGACGGGCCCTCCTGGGCAGGGCCTGGCAGCACCAGGCTCACGGTGCACGGTCGAGGAGGGGGCAAACCCGGGCCTGACGGGAGGCGGCTCCTCGCGCAGGCCGAGCAACTGATGGAAGAATGGAACGAGGACCTGGATGGCATGGAGGGATTCGTGCTGGAGGGCAAGAAGTTCGCGCGGCTGCCTGAGGAGGAGTTTGGCCACTTCTACACGCAGGACTGCTACGTCTTCCTCTGCAGGTGCTGCCCCCCAGCATGCCCCGTTCCCCCCGGGAGTGTCCCCCCACCTTTCTGCCAGGAGTCATCGTCGTCATCCTCCCACCCCCCCGTTCCCCCATGAGTGTCCCTTCCCCATTGCCCCAAGGACCCTCCCCTGTTCCCCCACCCCCATTCTCCCAAGGACACCCCCCTCCCAGGGTGCTAGGGCAGGGCAAGCCTCCAGTCCCTGCTCAGTGCCCTCTTCTGGCAGGTACTGGGTACCCGTGGAATATGAGGAGGAGGAGAAGAAAAAGGAGGAGAAGGAAGAAGAGAAGGTGGAGGTGGAGAGCCAGGAGGGCGAGGCGGCAGTGGAGGCAGAGGAGAAGCAGCCGGAGGAGGACTTCCAGTGCATCGTGTACTTCTGGCAGGGCCGTGAAGCCTCCAACATGGGCTGGCTCACCTTCACCTTCAGCCTGCAGAAGAAGTTCGAGAGCCTCTTCCCCGGCAAGCTTGAGGTGCCCAGGCCCCATCTGTCCAGAAGGGGGCAGGGTAGGGGGCTTAGGGGACCGCCCCTTACACCCACACCCACCCCCAGGTGGTGCGCATGACACAGCAGCAGGAGAACGCCAAGTTCCTGTCCCACTTCAAGAGGAAGTTCATCATCCACCGTGGCAAGCGGAAAGCGGCCCAGGGTGCCCTGCAGCCGAGCCTCTACCAGATCCGGACCAACGGCAGCGCCCTCTGTACCCGGTGCCTGGCTGGGTGGGGGGCCATGGGCAGGGGGCCAGCAGGCAGGGGGCCCGGGTACCCTGCCAGCCCCTCGCTGACACCTCCCACCGCCTCCCCAGGTGCATCCAGATCAATACCGACTCCAGCCTCCTCAATTCCGAGTTCTGCTTCATCCTCAAGGTGGGCCTGGTGGGGGGGGGCGGTGAGCTGGGGTAGGGGGCCCAGGGGGCTGGCGGGCTGGACTGACTTGCACCCCTGCACCCTGGCCAGGTTCCCTTTGAGAGTGAAGACAACCAGGGCATCGTGTATGCATGGGTGGGCCGGGCGTCAGATCCCGACGAGGCCAAGCTGGCAGAGGACATCCTCAACACCATGTTCGATGCTTCCTACAGCAAGCAGGTACCCAGGGTTGGCGGGCAGGTGCAGGGGCCCTGGGCTGGGTAGGCTGACCTTGCCCTACCCTACCCTACCCTACGCTCTCCCCACAGGTCATCGATGAAGGCGAGGAGCCTGAGAACTTCTTCTGGGTGGGCATCGGGGCACAGAAGCCATATGATGATGACGCTGAATACATGAAGCACACTCGGCTCTTCCGGTGAGGGCAGAGCCTGACTTCGTGCTGTCCCAAATCTCTGGCCCTGCTGCTGGGACCCTCACCCCGATCCTCTCTTTTTTTTTTTTTTTTTCTTGATTCTCTGACTCTTGACCCCAGGTGCTCCAATGAGAAGGGCTACTTTGCAGTGACGGAGAAATGCTCGGACTTTTGCCAAGATGACCTGGCAGATGATGACATCATGCTGTTAGACAATGGCCAAGAGGTGGGACTCCCCACACACACACACCATCCCTGCCTACCCAAGCAGCCCACCCATTTGCGATCCCCTAGGTGACCACCTCACTGCTGTCTCTGCAGGTCTACATGTGGGTGGGGACCCAGACGAGCCAGGTGGAGATCAAGCTAAGCCTGAAGGCCTGCCAGGTGAGCCGCGGGTAGGAGAGGGCTGTGGCTGGGCCGAGTGGGCTGGAGGTCCCCCGGGGGCTCACTGTGCCCCTACCCTCGTCAGGTGTATATCCAGCACATGCGCTCCAAAGAGCATGAGCCACCCCGCCGCCTGCGCCTGGTCCGCAAGGGCAACGAGCAGCACACCTTCACCCGCTGCTTCCATGCCTGGAGCACCTTCCGCCAGGCCCTGGCCTAGGCCCCACCACCCCACGCCAAGCTTCGGGTGAGGAAGCAGACAGGCCCCCCGTGCACTACCTGCTAGGATAGGGTATGCGGGTATGTTCCCGCCCCAGCCCCCCAGTGCCACGGCCCCAGCAGCACACAGCCCCCCACACACGGGGTGAACCTAGCGGGGCCCACAGGGGTCTGGGAAATTGGACTCCTCCAGTGTGAGCACCGTGTGAAGCCCCCTCCCTCCCTCTCCTGCCCACCAGGGATAAAGCAGATGCTTTAAGAGATATTAAATGCTTTTATTTTCAATATTAAAAACCAGTATTTTTAATATTAAAACAGTGCTAATTTTAACAAAACGGCAGGAAAAAAAATTCCAAGGTACACTCTACAGGGTAATCCATCCTGAATGCCCCCCCCAAACACCACCTGCAGCCCTGGCAGGGCCCTGTCCTTGGGGGCCCGGCGGAGCCCTAGTCACGTAAATGCACTTGAATGTACACTGCTGTGGAGGCTGGGCCAGGAGCAAGTACCAAAATAATTTTAGAAATCGACTGTCCAGCCCAGTCTAGGCGTTAGAAAAATACTCTTTACAAAGGCGAAAGGAAAGGGTGGGCACCGAGCCCCAGGGCTGCCAAGGGCCTGGAGGAAGGGCCCTGCCTGAGTCTGGCCTGAGGCAGGCCCCATGTCCACACCCTGGGGCTGCTCCGGTCCCAAAGAAGTCAAGTTCAGGACGGTAGGTCCCAGCAGCAGCCTGCCAATTAGCAGGAGTGGGGCTTCGTCAGGGCCAAGGGGAGCCAGGGACGCAGGGCCCGCCTCCAGGTAGGGCGGCCGTGGGCGGGAGAGCTGGCCTTCCTGGGAGAGGGGGAGAAGAGGGATCAGCCGCAGGCCCGCGGAGACCCTGTGGCCTGCCCAGGCAGCTAGTTGCCGCCACACAGCCTCCTCTCCAGGGCAGGCAGAGGGCCGCCAAGTAGCAGAGCTGGCCAGGGCCCCAGCACCAGAAGGAGCTGGGCTGTCTGTAGTCTTGGTGGACAGAGCACCACGTAGCCACGCAGGGTGGGTGGGGCAGAGCCGAGTCAGCTCCCAACAGGGCCCACCTTGCTGGGCCCACCCAGCAGGGCACAAGCTCATGCTCCTCGGCAACCTCATGTGTGAAATGGGCAGGCCCCGAACTGCTGCCACCTTTCAAGGCTTTGACCCCAGGCATGGCACCTAGGGGCCGGTGGGCCTGCCTATGTCTCTAACACTGAGCCATGTGACGTGCCATCCAGGGGAGCCTCCCGCTGGGCCTCCCAGGAGGCAGCCAGGCTACAGGGAACGCCAACAGCCCCAGAGCCTTCAGGCTTCAGGTACACAAACATGGGGAGAGAAGAGGGATGGGAAGGAGTAGAGCAGAGAGGACCAGCTGGGGCCCAGGGCTCCCCACCTGCAGCTCCTCATTTGATCAGGATGGTGCGGGCCTCATCTTCTGCCACGTTCCTTAGATTCTTCTCGGCTTCCTCTGAAGAGCTGGGGAAGGGGATGGTGGTCAGAGGACGGAGGTCCCTCTGTTCTCCAGGCCCAGCTCAGAAGGGCTGGGGGGGGGACTGGGGGAGGGCAAGTCTGGAGTCCAAGGCCTCCCTCAGCCTGTGGGCCCTGGCGGCCCTGAGAGGGAATGTTGGAGACAGAACAGCCCTGCCTGCCTCACCCCAGAAAATCCTTCACATCCTCCACCGTGATATCCCCTGTCGTGTCCAGGGTGGTGTCGGCGCTGGTGGCCGAGTCAACAGACACGGGTGAGAGCGTGGCCTCAGGCAGCTCCAGGGTGTCTGCAGGGAAGGCAGCCTCAGACCCCTGCACAGAACTCCCCCATGCCTGGGGCACCCTGACAGGCAGACACCCACAGGGCGGGCAAATATGCCACCCGCCTAACACGCTCCCCGCGGGCTTCCAGCCATGCCCCCCGTCTGAGCTGGTCAGCAACCTGCCTGGGAGGGCACTGGGCCAGGGCCGCCCCTCCCCGTGTCATACCCCCTGCTCCTGTGCTGTGTGCCGGGCTCGGGCTTCCATCGCGGCTCTGGGGGGCCAGGATGATGCTCGGGGTCCCATTAGCCTGGCTGAGCTTAGGTGACTCTTGGAGCCTGTGGCCGCAGAAATGGGGCTGTGATGGGGAGGGGGGGGCCCTTCTCCCCATAGAAACTGAGGGTGGGGGCGAGACCAGCTGTGGCCCCGGGCCACCCACCCTCCACACACCTGGCACGGGTGGCCCCGCAGCAAACGTCCAGGGAGCACAGAGGCTCCGTGATGTTCCGGGCACTTAGGGAAAAGCGCTCAAACTCCGATGGGGAAATCAGGTAGAAACCTGTGGGGTGGGGGGCAGGAGAGAAGGGCAGGGGTGCACAGCTAGGAAAGCAGTCCCCACCAGCAGCATTGCAGCGGCCTGCGCCCCCGCACACCCTCTGCTGCCCGCTCCGCCTTGGGAGCCTCACCCTGGCCATGGCGCGTGAAGACACAGGAGGCAATGCCGCTGATGTCCTCCTTCCGGATGCAGGCGTAGTGCACCTGGGGCCGTAGGCCGGGCACCGAGAAGACATGCACATCGCCCAGGTTGGTGAGGCAGGCCAGGCAGGTCTCGGCGTAGTCCTCGCAGGCCACGCTGGCAAACGTGGCCAGTGCCACCTTGCGCACGCGACAGCCCTCGTGGGCCGTCAGCTTGAACTTGGTCTTGGCGCTCACTTTTGGCAGCGTGAACACCTGGCAGTGGGCAGCCAATAAGCAGGGAGCCCAGCCTCACCCAGCACCCACCTCAGCCTAGAGCTGTTTGGGAGCCACCACGCTTTTAGCCACCCCACCCTGTGGCACCCCCATCCACCCCACTCGAGTTCAGGGGTCCATCCCATCCTGCAGACCTAACATTGCTGGACACCGCCTCCTGGAAGCCTCCCAGGACCCTCAACCCACAGGCAGCAGGTGGCAGTGATGGTTCCGTCTGGTACCTCACCAGTGAGCTGCTGTGGGGCTCAGGGGCTGATGAGGTGGGCATCAGGGTGGGACGGGAGGGTCTGGGGATCCAGCAGGGAGGGGCCCATGAGCAGGCAGGGGTCAGAAGGGTCTGGGGGTGTCCTGGGTGGCAGCAATTCACCTTGAACTGCTCCTCAGAGGCGATGAGCACGGCGTGGCCGCCCTGCATGTCAGGCGCCTGTGCCAGGTCCCGTGAGGCCTCGTAGGGCTCAGGCAGTGGGCGGCCACGCCCGTCCAGCACGGCGATGGCCACCACAGGCGCCCGATGCATCAGCTGCACCTCCTTGCCCAGCACGGCCTCCACTGCCCGCTCTGGCCGCTTCTCACTGCCTGCCGCTGACGGCACCTCCAGCGCATAGGCAAACACGGAGCCCGAGTTCGTGCCTGCCCACATGGTGGGCCCATGGTGGGTTGCTGTGGAGAGGAGCAGGGCAGGTCAGTGGTGACCATGGAGGAGCCTTTCTGCCCTGTGGGCAGCATCTTCTGGCTCCTCCGGTCTCCCTCCCTCCTGGTGGGTTCCCAGGGCCTGCCAGTTTCCTACCTATCTACACAGCTTCCCGGGCCCCTCTGCTGCTGACTGCCCTCCAGCTGCAGCCTCCATGACGTCTCCACAGGGACAGCAAGCAGCATCCCCGTCCTCTCACTCACCACGCCCCGTCACCCAGTCCCATTGGCTCCCCTCAACAGACTCAGAACCTGATCCCTTTTCTTCCACACTCACCCCGGCCCTTGCTTTGCCCCCCACCCTTCGGTCTGTTCCACACATGCAGCCAGAAGGAGCCTTTTTAATGTGGACATCCCCAGGCCTCTGTGGCCACAGATGAGGTGAGCCAGGGCCACCTAGTCCAGGAACACACACAAGATAGAAGGGGGAGCCTGGAAAAGGTCCTGGAGCCCCGTCAGGGCCCGAGGGCAGGACGGCAGCGGCGTTGCCACGCATGAGGATGTAAAGGATGGAACCCGCCCAGCAGCTCACACCTGCAAGCTCGCGCTGGCGCTCCCCCAGCTCCCGGAACAGGCACCACGGCCGCCTATGGGCACTGAGCCCCCGTGGAGCAACCGCTGTGAGGGAAGTTCAAGGGGTCATCTTTCTGCCCCCCTCTTTGAACTGGGGAGTCCAAGCAACAACTGTGGAAGCCAAAACCCTGACACAAGCTATCACTGAGCAGCTCGACACATCAGAGAAGCCCCGACCCGACAGGGAGCCAAAGATGAAGCCGTTGCTCATCCGCCTCCTGGAACAGGGAACTAAGGCCAGACCACCCGGGACTGTGGCAGCTGGACCCCAACAAAGGGGAACAACGGACGAACACCACAATGCCTCAAATAAATGACACAGAGAGACGGACAGGCCTAGCCATCAGCCACAACGTGAGGCCCTAACTGAGCCAAACACCAATAAACACAACGTAATCAGGTGCCTTAAGATGGCTGGAGAAGCTGCTCACGGAGCATCCAAGGAGATTAAGGGTCATCGTCAGCTTTGTAGGGCAGGGCCCTGGCATGTGCCAAAATGTTTATGGGTGAGACGAGATGCTGTGCACATGGGGGCGCCTGCTGGAGGCAGCAGCAGCAGCTGGCTGGCGGCACCGGGTGCAGGGTGAACATTCCACTCTGTTCTCAGGTACATTTGAAAGCCTCCCTTATCACGAGTTAAAATCAATCAACCGTCCACCTCCCCCTACAGTGGCCAGGGCCATGTGGTTCCCCAAAGCTCCCTGTCACCAGCACAAACTGAGGCCGGACACCCCCTCCTCCACCACCCCCGGCCTTCCCAGGCCTCACCATCTCGAAGGAAGGTGTCAGCAAAGTAGAGACAGCGCACGACGCCTGAGAGGGAGTCGTCGGCAGAGCGGGGCTCGATGCGGCGCTGCACAGGCGTCAGCTCCACGTCGGAGGGGCAGGCCTGCTCGGCCAGCTGCGCATTGGCCTCCTGCAGCTGGGTGGGGGGAGGTCCGGTTCCATAACACCAGCCAGCCTCTACCCACTCACTCCTACACAGCCTGGTGCTCCTGTTCCCACTCATCACCTCCCAGCTGAGGGCCCGGCACCACCCCTCCACCACCCCACAAGCCAGCGGCGGCCCAAAGCCCGGGCCCAGGCAGCGCTCACAGCCTGTCCCGCTCACCTTAATGTTGGCGCCAATGGACCGCTTCTTGCCCGAGACGCGGCTCTTGCGGATGCGACGGAATGACTGCCGCAGTGACTTCTTGAGCGACTTCACCCGAGAGAGCGGCCCCTCCATGGCCAGGGAGTCATTGGGGTGGAGAGTACACCTGGGCAGGCGGGCAGGCAGGGCCCAGGTCAGGAGGCGGGCCCCCTGCCGCGTCCTCACCCAGTTCAGCAGCTGCTCTGAAAACCTACCCAGGGCGCGTCGTTTTTACGGGACGGAAGTAAAAGGAGCTCTTAAAATCACCGTCTTCCCCACACCAGCAAAGGGAAACCAAGGCCTGGGCAGGGGTGGGGAATCACCTGAGGTCCCGCAGGAGGTTTGGGGCCACCGCAGACTCAGAGCCCACCTCGCCCCTGTGCCCCCAGGCCCAGCTGCCCCTCCTCACACCTGGCCAGCACAGGGTTCCTGCGCTGGTAGTCGTAGAGCCCAAAGCCATGGCTGGTGCCAAAGGCCACGAGGCCCCACTCTGCGTGCAGCGTGACAGCAGTGACGGCGGCTGGTGGCAGGCACTGCACCAGCACGCGGGGCTGGAAGCCAGCAGACCAGGGCAACGGGCCCGAGCGTGGACTCAGCCGGTCATGGCCCTTCCAGGTGAAGCCCTCGCGGTCCTGGAGGAGGTCCACACTGGCCACGCTGACCGCGTGCTCCGTGGGGACATCGCTGAGCTCCAGCACCAGCACCTGCAGCCAATGCGGAAGGGTCAGGGGTCAGGCCCCCGAGCCTGGATTCCACACCCCAAGCACTGCTGGCTGGCCATGGATGGTCTTCAGTTTGTACACTGCACAGGCACTTACTCAATGCCTACTGTATACTAGAGGCTGACACTGAACACGACAGCACAGGGCAGCCTGAGACTCGTGGGTCCCTGCCCTCCTGGAGCTAATAGCCCCAGCCTTCTACACCCAACGACTGCCATTTAGCAATAAGCACACACTGAGCGCTTTTTGTATACTATGCAAAAGCCAGGGGAGGCATGATGGAGGCAAGACTCTAGAGTTCCTGCCTTCCCAGGCTCGTGAGCTGATGCTCAACTCAGCAGAGGTGAGTGGGAGCACCAAACACAGTCTCCCTGCCCAGTCCCAGTCCTCCTGGTGTCCCCTAGCTCTTGAGGCCCCAACGCCAGGCCCTCTGCCCCGCCTCATGCCCATCTCTGGGCTCTTGCCCAAGCCAGTCCCTCAACCACCCCTTAGATGCCCCAGCTCAGGCCAGAGCCCCCCAAAAGCCCCATGGCCCCATCCTGGCTTGTCCCCAGCCCACCTGGCCTGCGGTACCGGCCACCACCATCTGGGCGGTGTACTTGCAGAGCGCCACCTTCTGAATGCCGAGCCTGGGGTCGTCGCTGTAAGGGTCGAAGCAGCCCACCTGGGTGACAGGATGGTGGGCATGAGGCTGTGTGAGGCCCAGGGTTGGAACCTGGGGGGCGGGGCCTGGGGGCAGGCATACCTTGCGGAAAGGCGGCCAGTCGTCCTCTGCGGCCTGGGCGCCATCAGCGTGCTCGCAGTCCGTCTGGAAGAGGCCGGCTGTGTTCAGCCGGTAGAGAGGCCGCAGCGCCACACCCGAGGCATCCCAGAAGCGCACAGTGCCATCCTCGTGGCTGCAGGGAGGGCGGCGTCAGGCCCCACAGGACAGCCCACCCTGTGCTCGCTCAGATCAACACTCACCAGTTACCAGAGCCCAGCGGCACCCCACTGTGTACTGCGTAAGTGCGAATGTACTGAGCACCTGCTGCATATCAATCCACAAGCTCCCTGTGGACCCGAGCCTCTCACAGGGTGGGAAGAGTGGGAGGTGACAACCACCCTGCTGGACGAGGTGACTGGGCTGTCAAAGGGCAGCAATGGGCACCTGAGGAAGTGGGAGCAGCCGGGCACGAGGGGGGCGTGTGGACAGAGTGGCGGAGAGACCAGTGTGGTGGGAAGGGAGTGGACCAATCCGGGGCACAAACTTAGACCACAGCTGCAATGCCCAAGCAGGGGATCCCTGGCAGTGGGGGGAGCTGGAGCCAACTGGCCATCTCACGCCAGCAGCCACAAAAGCCACTAGGAAGTCTTGAGTGGAGAAGGGGCGCTAAAGCCAGAGACCGGGGGGTCCCAGCACAGACGGGGGCGGGGCAGGAAGCCAGGCCTGAGTCACCAGGCATGCCAGGCACTGGCCGCGCTCTCCCACACCTGCCCTGGGCAGCTTAGCATGGGCCAGCCGGATTTTCCAGTCTCGGGGCAGGCCCAGTGGGCGGCGCCCAGGAGACTGCTAAGCTCCATTCCAGGCTAAGAGGGAGGGCAGAGCAAGGCCTTGAACCAAGGTCTAGAAGAGCTGCATCCCAACCCACCCTGGGGGCAGGGGCACAACTTGGTCCTGCCAGGAGCCCGGCCTGAGTCACGAGGCACGTTGGCGCCCGCCGGGCCCAGGGGAGGCCCTCCCACAGCAGCCTGGAGGAGCAGGGTCTCACACAGCCCCCACGCGCAGCACCTGGCCACAGGGGCCTGCCATACCCAGTCAGCAGCAGCCCTCGCTGCAATGGCTCCTGCGCCAGGTTCCGTCCCCCAGTGATGGGCCAGTTCTGGAAGGGGAGGCAGAGATGTGAGCCCACAGTCAGGTGGATGTCTTCTCTCTCTCACCCGCTGGGCAGGCCATCTCAGGCCCCAGGCTGCCTCTAGGCTCCCCTCTCACCCCACCACGCAGCCCCCTCTGCCCCAGCCCAGTAGCACCCTTGGCTGGGAATGCTCCCCACCCAGGTCCCGCCCAGCACCCACCGAGGCGCTGGAGGCAGGCTGGGGGCTCTGCTGCTCTCCAGCACTCACGATGCGGGCCCATAGCTTGGCAGGGACGTGGGCGACATGGGCCGAGCAGGTGATGGCAGACGAGTGCAGGGGGGCGAGGTAGGGGGCGGGCACAGGCGGCCATCCGGGCGTCTGCAGGTCCAGCACCACCAGCTCCTCTTCCAGCAGCACGGCCAGGGCTTGGGGGTCATCGAATTCTGTGGGGCAGGGCTGGGGTGAGTTGGGCTTCAGGGCACAGGTGCAGGCAGGACCTGGGGGAGAGGGGTGCCTACCGTCGGTGGGCCGGGCGCTATGCACCGTGAAGAAGTCGATGACACGAGAGGTGAAGTCCAGCGTCACCAGCGTCTCAGCCCGGAGCACGCTCACACAGTGGCGGTCACCATAGCTGGCACGGGGCATGCCGCCGCTGAAGATGATGAAGTGGCCCCTGCGCAGGGCGGGGAGCCCTGTGAGCCACTCGCCACCAGGCACAGAACCCCCCTTCCGCAGAGGCCAGCGCTCTTAACCTACCCAGACTCGCAGCTTCGCCACAGGATCTTGTTGATGGCCTTGCAGGGGAAGGGGCCTGGAGGGGCGGGACAGGGTGGCATGGACTAGAATCACTCGCGGGCTCTCATGGGACCCAACAGGCCCCCAGTCTCATGTGTCACTGCAGCTCCTGCTCCCCAGCCACCCCAAATGCACCCCCCCACACACACTGCTTTGGGCACTGCCACCTTCCACAACCCTCCTGGACAAGCCCCAGGCTGGGGTCGCCATCACCAACCCCGGTGCTCACCATAGGGTGTGGTGGCCGCTGTGGGCTGCTGTGTGGAGGAGCTGCCGGCGTTCACTGACCAAACGGCATAGCTGCCGTCGCTGTGCGAGCTGACAACGGTGCTGCCACTGCGCTCCCAGCACAGGCTTTCCAGCTGCTGGGGGTGGGATGGCAGGGGTGCCTGAGCTGGGCCCCAGGTGGGTGGGGGTACGGACGCCAGGGGTGGGGGGGCAGGCCTCCCCCATGTACCTGGTTGCCCAGGAAGACATGGTCGACACGCCGAGTGGTCTGATCCCAGATGGCCAACAAACCCCGGCTGTAGCCTACAAGGATCTTAGTGGGGTCCCGCGAGTGTCCCTGGAGTGATTCCACGGGGCCCAACGCCTTCCCGCATCGGTAGTCGTCTGGCACACTGCAGACGGGGACTCGGGTGAAACCGGCAGCAGAACTTTCCGACCACGGAGCGGGTGCTGGGCCACCTGCCTGCTCTCACCTGCGCAGGACCTCGTCCGGGCCCAGGGTCTGCCCGTCGAGCAGCGTCAGGGTGGCAACATCCAGAAAGAAGACACCGCCGCCCTCAGTGCCCAGGGCTGCATGGTCGCCAGCAGCCAACAGCAGGACCACGGTGACACGTGTGAGGCTAGGGGGACCGCTGTGGACACAGGTGGGCAGGTGAGGGACATCGCCGGCCAAGAAGAGGCACGTGGGGCTGGGCTCCCGCTGCTGGCTCCCTCCCAGCCCTCTGCGCTCTCGGCGCCTAATTATCCAGGAGGCCAGCTCGCCAGGAAGGCAGTGGTGGTGGCTGCAGGCATTGTAATTAGTCCACTCAATTATCCATCAGAATGTCGGCAGGAACACGACTAAAAATAGGGTCCCCAGGTCTGGGAGTCGCACCTCGGCTCCTCCTGCCCACCAGGAGTCACCCCAGACCCACCCGGCCCCCCAGACACAGCCAGGAACTCCCTAGCGCCCTCTGGACACCTCCTGACTGCTGTGGGGCCACCTATGACTTGGCCCATCATGCTGGAGGACAGCAGCCCGGCAGTGGGAAGGCCCTGCCCTGTTCTAGCCACTCTGGCCACGGGACCGCCAGGGAGAAGAGGTGCCACCGAGACCCAGCCGCCCACCCTCTCAGCCAGGGGCACCCTCGCCCCATATGGCCCAGCCCTGCAGGACTCTCCTTTCACCTCTGAGGTTCATGACAGTCCCCCCCACTCAAGGGCCAGAAGCTCACGAGCCCCCAGACGCCCCACACCTCAGCCCATCTCGGGTTTCCTGGTGCTCGTGGCCCAGACACCTCCCACTCCCCTCAGACTGAGCCCGATCTCCCATCAAACACCCTCAAAGTCCACACCACACGCTTCGGGCAACATGGCTCAGTCAAGCCAGGTCCAGATGCTTCTGCCTGGGAGCCAGGCCTGCGGCTCACCCCTACCACACCAAACACGGCCCCTGGGGCGGCTTCCTAAGCACGCCATGTCCCCTCCCTGTGGCCGGCCCCCCCCCCCAGCCCCAGATGCCTTGCCCTGCCGGGGTTGGGGGGGAGGCTCAGCAGGCTCCACGGGGCCCTCAGGGCCTGGCAGTGGGCACATGGCCAAGCTCCCCGGTACCTGGCACTGTCAAAGCTGGGGCGGCTGGGTGGCTGGAAGCTGAGCACCTCCTCCAGGTGGGCGCAGCCATTACGGTGGACGATCTCCCAGAGGTGCAGGCTGCTGTCCTCCAGCAGGGTCAGGAGGCGGCCCTGGTTGGGGAGCAGAAAGCAAGGCGAGCTGGCCGGAGCAAGGAAGGGCGGGGCCCCCGGGGAGGGGCCCAATAGGGGAGAGGCTCACCTGGCCAGGAATGAAGTGCATCTGGGTGACGGTGGCCGTGTCACGGTGGAGGCCCGTGAACTCCACACCTGGCGCTCCATAGCTGAGGTGACGCGGTCAAGGGCAGGAACCAGCAGGCCCCGGCGGGAAAGCAAAGTCCAGGAGAGGCCTCAGCCCATTCCTGCCCCAGGGCTGTTCTGACGGACCCCACTGGGAGCCTGCCTACCCGGGGGCCCTCCAGGGGCCTGGTGGGGCCATCCCCAAGGTACCCACAGGCTCGGGGAAGTGCAAGCACCACCCAGATCCTGCGTTTCCTCATCTGTAAGTGGCCCAATGACACACCTGGACGCTGGCCTGGCAAGGTGACCAGAAGCCCCCTTCAGAGGGGCTCACAGAGGCCATGGGCCCTGGCCAGGGAGGCCTAGGGGCAGGGTGGAGTCCAGGCCACCTCTTCCCACAGCTCCAGGCCAAACTACGGCCATGGACAAAGACAACGAGCCCCCCAGCCCCGACTGGCAGCCTGTCCCCCAACATGGGAAGGAGGGCCCAGCCTCCCCACTCCAGATGGGCCCAGAGGCTTGGAGAGCTGGGGTGACCCAGTGAGGTGCCCAGTGTCAGTGCCAGGATCCAGCAGGGTCTGAGGGGCCCTGGGAGGGTGGGAGAGGAGGCCCATGTTGCCCCGGCGACAAGGCAGGAGCTGTTGCCAGGAGCTTGAGCCGGGATCCCCTGCAGGAGCCTGGCGGGCAACACAGAGGAGACAAAAGAGGGGGCAGGAGCGGCGGGGCGGGGGCCGGGTCGTCAAGGAGATGCACTGGCCCTACGGGGGGAGGGGCGGCTCTGGTGGCCAGGGCTGGCCCTCTCCAGCCTCGGTTTCCCCACCCAGGGGATCCAGGCTGCAGGGGCTGTGAGGGTGTGGGGAGAGCACAGCTTGGTTTTCTCATCTGTGTATGAGGTCCTTTGTGAGGACAAGGTGGGCCCAGGATGCCAGTGGGGCAGCTCCTCATACCTCAGAGCCTCACCGAGCCCAGGAGCATCGTGGGGTGACAGGGAGAAAGGGAGCAGCTGGACAGGAAGTGGGGGACTCCCAGGCCAGGAGGGGTGTGAGGCAAGGCACATGATGCCTTCGTCCCACCATGCCCTACCAAACTGGGAACCCCGGGGGCTCAGGGTAGAGAAGGGAGGGGGTACTCCAATCCAACAGGCTCAGATGCCCACCCCTGGGGTACAGAGACCTTCCCACCCAGACCCCCTGTCCTCGGCACTGACTCACCTTCTGCCCACCCATCCCTGATGAGGACAAAGACCCAGAGGCCACATGGGGAGGGGGTGGCCCCTAACCCACCAGCACCTCGGTTTCCCCAGCAGCGGGGTTCCACAGCGCACCCCAGGGTGGGGTCCTCAACGGCAGGCAGGGGGCCATCCAGCTGCCCGCGTTCCCCCTCCCGGCTCCGTGCCGCAGGGAAAATGCCTGCTTTGTGCAGCTCACACGGCCCGATTGTGCAGCCGCCAGCACCCCCAGGTGGGGCCGGGCCACGCTTGCCATGCCGAGCCTGGCACTGCCCCCAGCTGCACACGCGTGTCCTCACATTCACAACGTGGGACCCCTAGCCTGCCACCTCCTATGGGGACGCCTTCCCAGCCCCTCCCTGGGCGGTTGCTGTGACGATCGCAGGATCACCTAGGTAACTGCCTCGCTGAAGCGGGCAATGGACAGCTGTTGCCACTGCAAACTGATGCCCCTTGTCCCACTTCACAGCACAAGGACTTGACTCTGCGGGGCTTGCCACGGATGCAGAGGCCACTCTGACCACCACATGCACCTGAGATCCCAGCACTGACACAGCCTCCACGGCAGCACCCACTCCTCCTCTATGATAGAGGCCCCCCTCCCCACTAGCCCCTGAGGTCCTAGCCAAAGGATACATCTTGACTGCCCCGGATCGGGTGCCAATGGCCATGACACGGAGCTCGGGGTCGAAAGCCAGGGCACTGGGCTGGTTGGGGAAGCCATGCTCCACAGTCTGAGGGATGAGGGGAGGGTCGGTCAGGGAGGCCCCAGGTGCCAGCTCCGTGCCTCAGCGGCCTCAGTGGGGGGACAGGCAATGGCACCTCCTAGTGGCATTAAGAAGGCGGGGCCTGGGCCCCTCCATTGAACGCTGCCGTCCATGGGCACGGGGTGTGGGGTGAGGGGCGACAAGCAGGCACACAGGCTCAGAGAGGGACGAGCCCCAAAAGTGCAACGGCCGGGAGGCTCCAGGCCCCCCATTCTAGAGGCACAGTCATGCTGCCCGGAGCCCCCAAACACAGGCCCCACCTGGGAAGTCAAAGGGCAAGGGTCAACACCCAGAGTCAGTGAGGCAGGGGGTTGCACCCTACCTCATGAGAGGAGACTGAGGCCCAGAGAGAGGTAGCCTCCTGCCCAGCCCCTGAAGACATCACCCCACCTCCCAGACTTTGGTTTCCATACCCAAAGACTGACAAGTCCCCATGGGGGGTGGGGACGGTGTGAAGAGGCCTGCCACGGGGTCTGATGCCACCCACCCCTCAGCTCCTCCAGCCCCCACACTTCTACTCACAGCCCCTTGCCAAAGGTGGCCTATTTGAGGTACCGCTACCCACCCCCAAGGCCTGGCAGTGAGGACCCCTCCCGGGGAGGCCTGAAGGGTGAACCCCCAGGCAGTCTAGAGCCCCTGGACAGGGCAGCCTGTGTGGGCCTCGGGTGATTCCTGACCCACTGCCCAAAGAAGGCACAGCCTGGCAAGACGCTGGTCACTGGGCCTGGCCCCCGCCTCCCTCCCTCCACAAACCCCCTCCTTCCATACCTCCCCCAAGACGCCCCTGGGGTTTGGCCTTGGGCTGGTCACAGCACTCTCCAGGGGGCAGGGGGCCCTTTGAGTACAGAGCCGCCTGCTGAGGGACAGGGCCTGGCTTCCCTTCCCTTCTGGGCTGCAGCCCCACTGTCTAGCACACAGGACACAGAGGACAAATGTCAACTGCTCCCTCCAGTTCTCGCAGCCTTGATGTGGACTCCGATTTCCCAGAGGAGGAGGTGAAACAAGGCTAGGTCACCTGTCCAGCCTCTGTTTCCCTCACACCTCACATCCCTGAATCTGCCACCTCAGCTGAGAACACAGAGGAAGGGGCCCCTTCCCATACCCCACAGCCCCAGCCCGCTGCCAGCCCCACCACAGCCACTCGCCAGGCTGCTTCCGTCCCTACTCCCCACAGCACCCATGGCAACCACACAGGGCCTGTGAAAACCTTGGTCAGACCCCATCCCTGCTCTGCTCAGTACCTGCCCAGGCGTCTACCTCAGTCAAAGCTAGCATCCTTGCCACCTGGGCCTGCTACTTCTCCATCCTCATCTCCTCCCACCACGCCTGTCTCAATGGCCATTTCGCTTTCCTCCAACTCACTAGGCAGGTGCCTGCCTCAGGGCCTTTGTACCTGCTGTCCTCTGGTTGGAACTTTTCTCCCATGCTCCCCATGGTGGGTTCATATCCATCACTCATGAATCAGCTCATGAGCCATCTCCTCAGTGGCCTCCCTAAACCGCCCCTATCCACTCTCCATTCCCTCACCTGACTTTATTTATTTCCTCCAGCCTGGCTACCATCCCCAAAACTGCACATTTCACTTTCTTGTTTTGACTTTCCAATCTCTTCCCCCACAGGAATGTCAGCCCCACCTCCCCTCATATCTGCCTCCACTCCCCACCCCTCCCGG
>JAKSZT010054051.1:2980373-3053715 GCA_026826555.1 Tolypeutes matacus
AAAAAAAAAATCAGCAAATGCAATACTGTGAAGAACAATGGGCTATATGGAACTTACAAAAGAATATTGTATATTTTATTATCTGGAAGTTATGTGCCACACATCGTTTACATCGGTAATCTTGGTGACACGCAAGTGCCTGGGCTGTGACACTCCTGTCAGAATGACTGCTGTGTGCCCACACCAGACTGTCAGCTCCATGAGAGCAGGGACCAGGGGGTCTTCTATCAACAGCACCTGGACAGAGCACTCAGTGACTGTTTTTGTAATGAATGTATGTGTTGACCTCTGGGCCTTGGTTTCCCCTCCACACAACAGGGTTGGAGGAATGGGCTGGACTCCCAGGCAATGGGGCTGGTGCCAGCCAGTGTGCTTACTGTATCAGAGGCTGGCTAGGACTTGGTCCCCACCCCCAGAGCTGGTGCCCCAGGGGACAGCCAGAAGAGGTGGTTTCAGGGACCCTGAGGTGGGCCCACCCACCCCCCCTGTGTGTCCTTAAGGCCCCAGCGGGGGCTATGGCCAGAGCCCCTTCCTCCAACCTCAGGCCCCTCAAATTTGCAGGGTGAAGCACCTTCCACCTAGGAACTGATAAGAGCCTGGGACTAGCTTTGTCACAGCCACAAAATGGGGTCCTCCCAGCTCCCCAACCCTCCACCTGTGCCCCTATCCCAGCCTAAGTCAGGGCCCAGGCATGGAGTGGGGGCTGCCTATCTCTGCCACTCACGATTGGTGTGATCTCTCAGCTCCAAGGCACCTGGGGTCCACCGGCTGCCCAGCCTGGGCTCTAGCCCCACTTTACATCCTGGCACAGGTCGGCAGACTGAGCCCTAGCCAGTCACTTGCCCCTCTTGGCCTCTCCTCCTGTTAAGTGGGTAGTTAAGCCGCTTACCCAGGTTTCCACATTCCACAGCAAGAATCTGGCCCAAGTGAGCTGGCGATGAGCCCTGGGAGAGTAAGGAAGGCTCCAGAATGCGGTCCTTGCCCAGGCCCGGAATCTGGAGGGACAGAAATCCTCTAGACCCCAACCTACATGTCTGCTTCCACCTGTATCCCCAGCATCTTTTGAGCCCAGCATATATAGGAACTCAAGAATCTGTTTAATGAGCACCACTTCTACAAAAGCCAGGTTGCCCGCTCCTGCCTTTGCTCATGCTGTTCCCCCTTCCACTGGCGTGCAGCCTCTCTGATCACCTTCCGGAGAGGCTTCAGGAACTCAGCAGGATGTGATCCTGGCTCCTGGGGCACCCCAGGTTCATGAAGCCCATCCTCCATGGGTGGGAGGGCAGTGGGCAGAAAGCAGGTACACCCCTCCAGCCTCAGCCCAAGGCATAAGAGGCCTGAGTGCCAGTACGCATCTCTTCCTCTGGGGTCCTGGTGGGCAACGAACTCTGGCCCCCTACCACCCTAGTTCAAAGTTCAAGGAGAAAATCAAAGGATTAAAGAAGTGCCAGAGGCAAGCCCTCTCTTACGACAGCATCAGACAATTGTTTCAAAATATATTAGATTTGGTTTTTATTGTAGAGCACACATATCAGGGCAAAGTGCTGCACACACAACTACAAATCATTTTTGGGAAAAAAGCTGTAAAAAAAATATAACTGCAACTGCTTTAATTATGCAGTCCCAACTTGAGAATCCACTCTGGCAAAGGAGTTCTAGCCCCTGAGAGGGGCTTCTTGAGGGTGGCTGCCCTAGATTTCTGTGGGCTCAGCAACCTCAGGGCCGAGCCCCAGGGAGGCAAGGCTCATGGGAGGGTGGTGACCCGGGGCTGGGAGGGCCTCTGCTCCCAGGCAGGCCCCGGGCCTGGCAAGGAGGAATTCCTAGAGAATTCAATTAGCAAAACTTGCTGCCTTCAAGGATGTCAACAGGTAGAAACTACTAAATACTTTACACTACTTTTTCTTTTATTATTATTATTTTTTAAAGACCCTTCCCCAGCTCCCACTCCATGGTGGAGGAGGTACCAACCTAGTCTGAAGGCCTGAGCGCTGGCCTCGGATGCATGCTGCAGGCGGACAGAGGGGCTGACGTGGGGAGACGGCCCAAGCTGGCCAATGCAGGAGAAAGGGGAGGGAAAGGAAAAAGCCAGAGACCAAAGGGAAAAATAAAAACCCAAAACAAAACAAAAACCCTACCACACACCACAATTTTCCATACCCCAAACGCTAGACTTGGAAGGACACCAGTCCCTCTAGCTAGAAACGATTCCTAAAACTGACCCAACATGGCAAGTCTAACTGTTTCATACAATCACAGGCATATGCCTGAAAACAACAACCCACCAAAGGGGCGCACTCCTGGCAAAAGGGGTCAGGGCGCCTTGGCAGCCCCAAGGAATTGTGGGCTGAGCAGGTGGGCGTGAAGGAAGCCCAGGGGGGCTCAGCAACAGCTTTGGGACGGCAGAGGGCTGGCACTATTTAAGCCCATCCAGCCATCCTGAACAACTCAGCCAGAGGAGGAAAAACAGGTATTTGCATGAGCTTCCAGGGCCTGGAGAGCAGGTGAGAGGTGGGAGGACAGCAGAACTGGGGCTGAGCAGGCCTCGCACGGAACCTGCCAAACTCCGAGAGACCTCAACCAAGCGCAGGCGTTGGTGGAGGAAGGGAAGGAATGGGGCGGGAGATTGAACTTTGTTTAAAACACTGAAAAGATTTACATTTAAAGCAAAACAAGAATTCTCTTAACCAAAACACTTTGTTGCTTTTAAATATACCCAGCCTGACAGCCCTGCTGGAGCATGGCTGCCCCCCCCAAGCCTCTACTGGCCAGTTCAGTGTGAGCTTCTGTCCCCTACGATGCCAAAAGCCTTTCCATCGAGGAGGAAGACCAGGAACATGAGAACCCAGGTCCTGGCCAATTCTCTTCTTCAGCCTTAACAGGCAACAAACCAAGGAAAGAAATATATAAGATCAAAAACAAAAACAAAAACCCTCAAAACAAAACAAAGAGGAGGGGCAGCTAGGCGAAGATTAGCCAGAGTTCCCAGAGGGTGTGCCCAGCGACTTCAATGCCTCCTCATCTTCACCTTCCGGGCAGGGCTGCCTGCCGCCTCCGAGCAGTCACCCCCCGGCTCGTAGGACTTGCGCCAGTAGTTCTCAGAGCTGAAGCTGCCCCTCCGCCGGTGCGTGGGCAGGAGCACTGAGCGTCGGTTCTCTTCCTTGTCCATCTCCAGGATCCGTGGCCTGCGAGGAAGGGGAGATACGTTACCTGGGAGGCCAGCAGGAGGGGCCCAGCCTCCTCACTTGCCCCACCTGGTCCAGAGACCTCATCTGTGGAACAAGCAACTCTGGTTCTGTGGTTCTCAACGAGGGATGGTATGGGCACGTGTCCTTGGGACATGGATTTCCAATTACCCTGTGGGGAGCAGTCCTGCCTCTGGCTGAGCCCTGGGTCTGCTTGGGACAGAAGGAGGCCAGCCCTACCACAGCCTCAAGGCCCTTCCTGATGTGGTCAGTCCACTCCAGCCTCTCACTCTCCCCTTTGTCCCCACTGCTTGCTCTCTGCCTCTCTTTTCTCTAGTCTCCTCTGTTCTCCAATGCCACTGGCCCTGAAACCACTGAGCTCTTTCCTGCCTTGGGCTATTAGCCCACACAGCACCTCCAAAGCACCTCCAGCCTGGAATGCCCTCCTGCACATCCTCCTCATCCTTCTGGTCTCAGCTGAAATGTGACCTCCTCAGGACCCTCTCCCCAGCTCCTCAGATATAGATCCCTGGTTCACTGACCTCCGTGTGCAGAGTTTCCCTTCTGACACTTCAGTATAAACCCACGGGAGCATCTATCCAGGTGGGACTGAACATGCCAAAAGCATTCCCATCAGTCCAAGTCTGTCTGGACTTCTCCTCTCTGGGGGTATAAGCAGCGGGCTAGGGGACAGGTGGGAATGCCACCAACCCAGAGGAAGAACCCGACATGAAGTTCTGCAGGAGTGGGAAACCCCAGGTCCATAGCCAGCCTGCCCCAGGCTTCCCTAGCCATAGGGCTACCTTCCTGGTCTTTGGTGGGGGACTCAGCCAAGTACCTGTGGGCAGCATCAGGGTCTGCCTTGCGGTGGGACCTCTTGGGCTTCAGAGCAGGGTCCCTGTTGTTTCCTGACAGGCGATCTGAAGCATAGCTGGGTGGTAACCCAGAGCTGCTCAAGGACTTTGTTTCCAGCCGGGGTGCATCTAATCTTGTCCTGCAAAGGAAGCACACGTGGCGTGACCAATGGGGAGGGTGTTGGCCCTGAACTGGCCAAGACTCTCTCAGGCCAGGCCTAGAGGAGGCCAGCGAGCTCTGGAGTCTAGCAGTCTTGGCTGTGGTCTTAGTCTCCTCACTGTTCAACTAGGGACTGGTCTAGCAAACTTTTAAAGACCTTCCTTCAGGTTAGGTTTAGGAGTACAACCCTTCTGCTTGGAGGCCCCCCAATGACCATCTACAGCCCCAGGGAAAGACCCGAGGGCTAGTTCTGGGCTAAAGCGGATGAATGCTGCTGTCCCAGCTCACCCCCCTCAGGCCCAGAGGTTCTGTGGCAGCATCTGTTCCATCTGCCCAAGAACAGAGGGCCCAAGTGGTGGGCACCAACACGCTCCAATGGACACCATCATCCTTGCCTGAAACACTAAAACAGGGAGGCTGCCCTTGCCCAGGACTGTGGAAAGCCCACGGGGAACAGGGTCTGGCAGCACAGCCTGCCACAGGCCCCTATATGGGAGTGGCAGAGCTAAGAGCCCAGGCCCAACATATCTGCGAGCTTGGCTGCAACCGCAGGAGGAAGGGACAGGCTCCGGCCCTGCCAGTCGACAGGCAGCTTCTACTTGTTCCAGAACACTGCCTGAACAGAGGCCAGAACGCTTTTCAAGGCAAAGACCCCAGCCCACCCCACACCTAGCGGGGGTTTCAAGGAGCACACAGCTAGTAAAGAGAAAACACATGAGCATGGTCAGGGAAGAGGGGGTGGAAGAGCCAGGCAGAGTGTGAGTGTTCAGGGCAGTGATGGGAGTCCTTTAGGAAGTTGGCCAGGAGGAAGATGGCCTGGGAACACCTCAAAGCAGCCCCAGGGCTTCCTGTGTGGCACAGGCCAGGCAAGTAGGAACAAGGGGCAGGAGGGGCCTGCGTGACAGTCTGGGTGGGAAGGGCTGGGGGGTGAGAGGATGCAGCCATCACGAGGTCCTGAAGCCACCTCTTCCAGAAACCACTGGCACCAAGGAGTGAGTTGGTTCTGAGGGCTCAGGTGGTGGTCAGGCCAGCACTCAAAGGGCAGCCCTCATCAGGACACAGTGGGGGGGGGCAGCAGGAGGGAAGCCCAAGGACTGCCTCACAGCACCGCCATCCCCTACCACAGATCTTCCACTGGCCCCTGCTTTAAAGAGACAGGGAAATGGAGCTGGAAGACTCCAAGTCACACCTCCTGGAGAGCGGGGAGGAAAGGTCAAATCTAGATGAGACTCCCAGGCCTGGCAGGCAACACAGCCGTCACCTGGCTTTGGCCTCAGAGGTGGGGAGGCCAGAGGGATCCAGCTGCACCTACTGGTCCATCAGTCTTAGCCTCTATTCTGGGTGCTGTGGGGCTTAGGAAAGCAAGAAGGATCTAATCAGCAAGGAGGATGAAGATCCAGGCCTGGCACAGCCGGAGTCCAGGCTGGTCACCATCCTTCTCCAGGCCTCACATCCCCCCCTTGAGCAAAGAAGGGAGAAACACAAATGGCTCCAAGTGCTTTTTCAGCTCTGAGGGTCTAGGAATCAAAGCCAAGTCACCTCTTCAAGACTGGCACCCTTTGGAGGGGCACAGAGCAAGAGGTAGAACTGGGCAACACCCGACAGGAGGAGGTGAATCAGAACCACTGGAGCCCAGGACCCTTTTTGTGCCAGGCCTCGTACCTCTGGAGAGGTCCAGGTGGCGGACACCAGACCCACGAGACACCAGCCATCAAGCTGGACTTAAAAGAAAAGCCCCTCCTCTGGAGCCCACAGGGCTAACTCCAACAATAAGACCCACAGGAGCTAGAGGCCACAATCAGAGCCAAAAGTCTCCAGGGTGCCCAAAAAGTCCCAAGGAAGCACTGGTGGGCAGGGCCCAGCCTCTCGGAGTTATCTCTCAGGGGAGTTACAGATGGTGGAAGAACAGCAGAGTCACAGGAACGAAGACCTGTCTTAGAGAGCTGAGTCCAGGGAGGCGGCTGTGGCTCAATCAGTGGGGCTCCCGTTTGCCGTGTGGGAGGCCCCGGGTTCGGTTCCCGGGGCCTCCTGGTGGGGGCGGGCCCGCCCGCATGGCGTGGTTGGCTGACCCGGCGAGCGCGGGCAGCAGGGGGGGGATAAATGAATAAATAAATAAAATCTTTAGGAAAAAAAAAAAAAAAGAGAGAGCTGAGTCCATATCCAGGTGCCACCGCGAAGCACCCCAGGTACATGAGAAGAAAAGCACCTTCTGGGTGAGGGTCATCCAGGCAGCCCATCACACCCAGAGAAGAGGTCCCCTAGGGTGCCAGGACAGCCCTGGGACAAAGTGGAGCCCCTGGGCACAGGTGAAGGCAGAACAAAGGAAGGTGACTAAAGCCTCTGTGAACTGAGGGAAGCCAACTCGGACCCAGGTATCATCACTCCTTCAATCTTCCAGAGGAGCTGCTGGAGGAGGCCCAGTCCCCTTTTCAGTGGCGGGGCAATGAGGAATCACCCTGCTACTGGCCCAGGACGGCCTCTAACACCAGATGAGCTCTTCTCTGTAGCAGTGCAAAGTTGTGCAGGCAGCACCACCACTTCCAGGAGCAGGGACCAGGCTGCACTGTAGGCTAGTGATCCTGCCTAGCCTTGGGGAAGGCAGCATGACACCCTGCTGCCAACCAGCCCCCAACCTCAGGTTACCCCTCACCAAGCACCCTTGTGCTACAAAGCTTGGCTTTCCCATTGGAGCAAGGAGGCAGGGCCAGAGCAACAGACAGGCCTATCCAAGCACCTTCCTATAAAGCTGGGAAACTGGGCCCTCAGTATCGCTCTGGGCTCTAGCCCAAGCATCAGACTCCTACAAAGGTGTGCCCCAATGTCTCTCCTGCAATAGGACCCCCCACCCCACCCCCATCTCCCACTTCTCTCTAACTCTCCTCAGAGCAGTTCTGGCATGGGATAGCACCTTGCTATGGTCAGAAAAGCCTAAAAGGATCGTGAGGGGTCTCACTCACAGGAGGGGCTCCTAGCAGACAACCCCCCCATACACCCAGGCCCCAAGGAGAGCTTGGTCACTGCCACATCACACCACACATGTGCATACTCAAGCCCCAGGAGCCAGACAATGGGGCCAGCATCCCAGGGTGCCCACAGCACCCTCCAGCTCGGACCTGAGAAATGTCTGCTGTCATCTGCCAAGACACCAGAAGGTCTGAGGCCAAGTGTGTCTTCCCCTGTCAGGGCCAATGAGCCCCAGCCCTCTGGGTTTCCCTTCCCTCCCACTCAGGTGCCTTTATTCTCAACACACTCACCAGGCACAGCCTTCCCCATCCCTGGCCCAACCATCAAGATCGGAGGCTAGAAGCAGCATACCTCCCCCGGCACCTAAGTGCCCCCACCTTCTAGGTGTGAACACAGGTACGTAACAAGCTCACACTGCCCCCCTCTTCCCTGGGCAGGCTGCAGACACCACAGTGGTCAGACTGCCAAACGGGGAGGGCCACATGTGCACGCACTCACTGGACCAAGGAACAAATGAAGCCTCGGCACTTCCACAGCGATCGTGGAGAGAGGAGCAACACCCAGACCTGAAAATAGCCGAGGGCTTGGTGGGGGCAGTGCCTCAGGCCTGGCAAGGCTCAGGAAACCCAGAGCTGGCTGCTACACCCTCACCCCACCAGGAGGGACAGAACCCAGAGTGCACCCACCATCGTCAACCTTTTCGCTTATCCACACAGGGAGCTCACATTCAGGCTGCCCTGTTTTCAGGAAGGGTCTCCCCCACCGACCCGAGTGACCACACAAGCCACTTAGCTCAGTCTACCTACAAACCATGGCTCCCATGAAGACCTGACCACAATCCCTCCTAAGCACATGGCCTCCACCGGCCCCACTGCCCTCCAGATGCCCTTGCCACAGCAGGAGGCCTTTATCTCTGATCCTTATCTAGTCCTCCACCCCATCGGGACTCTAAGCTCCAGAACACTGGACCACCTCCCAGCCCCCTGGGCCCACCCCTTTTCTCACCTGCCAGCCTCTGCAAAGAGCAGTTCCTCTGCCTGAAATCTCCTTCCCCTACCCCCTTGCAGCCCTGCTAACACCCAAACGACACCTCCTCTGAAAAGCCTGCGTGCCCACTTCCTGGTGGGCTGCTGGATGTCTGCCTTCCCTGACTGACAAGCTGCAGGAGAGGCCACACTGACCATTCTCCTGGCACCAGCACTAAACCTGGCACACACTGGTCTTGGTCAACATATGGCCAAAGGGTTTCTAGCTACTTTACCCAGCTTTAGATCACTCTAAGCTGAGGTCCACTTAACCAAAAGCAAAAACATGGGCTATTTACAGTGCCTTGAACCACTTTACCTGATAACTGGAGTGGTTAACTATTAACCAACCTCAGAAAGACGCATCTTGTGGGCGGACTCAGCACAGTGCTGGAGGCGCCCAGGAGCCACCCACCAGAGCTGAGCTGCAGCTCAGGGGTGGTGTCCTGGCCACCAACTGCCTCCCTCCCTGCACAAGTCCCCTGAACCCCTGACAACCAGGCTGCGAGCTTGGGTTTCTATCTGGTCAGCAGTTCCTAGCTCAGAAGCAGGTTCTTCTACCTGCACTGACCCTCCCGAGCTGGGTGTAACCATTTGTTTTGCTGGGTCCCCAGAGACATACCCTTGTGCTTCTTACAGTGCTCCATCTGCTCTGTCGTACTGGCACACAAAGTAGAGCCTAGTCCATACAATAGTGAGATAGTGCTGTTTCCTGAGGTGCCTAGCTCAGGTGCTGTGTACAGAGCAGACGCTGATGTTTCCAAGGAATCCAACCAAAAACCAGAAATCCCCGCTCAGAGATAATTTTGAACTAACCAGGTGGCCCAAGGCATCACTCTTAGGATTAAAGAGTGGGCAGCACACTACCCTGTACCTGACATGTAGGAGGTGGGGCCTGGCATGGGCAGCCAGTAAGGTCCTGCAGGAGAAGCAGGGGCTGCACATCAGGGTATTGTTGGAAAATGGAGGGCACTAGCAGGTAAACTGCTACACCCCAGAAGAAGTTGGCCAGCCTCTTGGTTATCTCACCAGTTAATTAAAACTAACCACACTTCTAGGAAATTTAGATTCAAAGACATGGTGGAACATATGTTCTTCCTTCACCCAAGTCCCCAACTATACCCTCCCAGCCCTGGGATGGCCAGACAAGAACAGATGCCCACAGAAGATGGGCACCAGTGACGTCTCACAGTGAAGCAAACCAAGGCATCCCAAGCTATTGGTCCAGCTTCCCTGCCAGGGGCACCAATGACAGATCAAGAGAAGATGCATGGTGGGCCACTTGTCCTGGGTGGCCTGGAAGGCAGCAACGTTCAGGGACAGCTGGGGGATGCTAAAGGGCCTCAAGGAGTTGACCACTTTGCCGCCTGCTGCCTCACCCCCTCCCTTGCCACTTAAATCACTCTCACCAATCAGCTCTCTACTTGCACAAGAGGCAAGCGAATCCTGCTGTATTTGAGCTCCAGTTTCTTTAAGTCACATCGGGGCAGGGATGGGTGCTTGGGCTGTTCCACCATACCAAACCACAAGGGACTACCACCAACCCTAGCACTGGGAGTCCGGTTCAAGGCCTCACTCGGCCACTTACTGCTTGGGACCAAAAACAGAGTATAGCACTAGCTGCAGCCTGAGGATTCCACTCAAAAAACCACACCCAGCCTCCCAATCCTCCCTGTGAGAAATGACAGCACCATGTGAAGACCCAGCACCGTCAATACCCAAAGGAGCCTGCATCTTGAACCAGAAGGCACTGGACAGCTGGCCACCCCTTTTCCTTCGCTAGGCCCTTAGAAAAACCCTCCCAGATCTGACTGAGCTGAGCCAGTGACAGGAGTCCCCAGGCCTGCCCTTGGCAGCCTGTGCAATCTTTACCCTAACTTGAGAGAAGGTAGGGCTGGCTCAGGCAAAAGACCAGTCTCAATGCCAAGTTGGTATCTACCCATCTAAGCAGGGCCTCACCAGGAAACACCAAAGCAGCCAAGTGCCCTACCCCCACCCCCATTCCCCACTGCCATCGCAAGGCCACATTCTGCTGATTTCAGAGGCGGGCCTGAACCAGGAGGCTCCCCTTTCTACTTCATCCCCCACAGACCCCTGCAGCTGATCTAGGCCACTCTAACTAGCCTGAGTTGTCCTCCACACACCACCTGGGCCTCATGCTGGGCCCTAGGCGAACAGGTCTCCCAGCCCCCATAAGAACACAGATGTGGGAATTTGCAGTGACAAGTAAGTGGGCTGAATGAGACTCCATAGGGAGTACTAAGGGTCACAGGGGTGCATATGGTACTCCCTGCATGTCAATGGTCGGCGCCTGAGCCCTGAAGTTGGCTAACCAACTTCCATGGGGCGGGGGGAGGCGACAGAGTCGAACACATTCCACAGGAAGGTGCTCCTAACAGAAGCCGCATGGTGCAAGAGCCCAGGGTCCACAGCTGGAGCTGCAGGTACTTTACCATAGGTGAGGAGTGGAAGATGAAGGGGAAAGCACCACACTAGGCTGGATGGACAGGCAAGGCCCTGAAAAGGCCCTCGAGGAGCTTGGGTTTTACCCTGCAGGGCAAAGAGATGCCCATGCCTCTGCTCTGCTCCTCTAGGTTGGCTCCCCAGAGTTGGAGCCTTCCCAGCTCAGCTGCCTAGGGAAACTGGGGGATATCATCACACTCCTCTCTAGCCCTCTCAAACCAAAGCTCTGTGCTTCTGCCCTCTGGCCAGACCCCGAGCTAGCTCCTGGACTTGCTCAAGTCAGAAGGCTGTAGAGCCTGTCACCCCCAACAACCATTCCCTAGGGTCAGACCCCACCTCTCCTCTCCCAGGCTTCACCTAGGTGGCCAAAAGCTTCCGGAGAAACAAGTTAACAGTGCACACTCCTAGCTCCTCGAGGAGTGCCCGACTCAGGCAATCTGGGCAGTCGGGAACTGGAGCCACCATTCAGGAGGAAAGCAGCAGTGGGAACACTGAACCAATACTCTGGCTATGGCCACCTCTGTCAGCACCTCAAGCTAAGATTTCAAGGCTGGGAGGGAAAACCTAGAAAGTTAATGCTCTGGTTTGATATATCCCTGGGAGCGTCTCTCTGGATTCCTGGCCTGGCTGCAGTTGGAGGTGCCAGATGCAGCCTGAGAAGAAATGACTAGGAGGGGGACCGGAAGGGTGCTGCACCCCGGGCTCCTTCACTTCCGAGTTCTGGGTTTTGGCCTGTGCTAATAACTGCAGGGAAAGAATACAGGAAGACAGATTAAAAAACCCTTCCTCTGATCAATTCTGGGAAGATTTTTAGGCTAAAGGAGAGAGGCTGCCAGCAGCCAAGCTGACCCAAGTGTCTGGAGCTCGCAATATGTGCTCAGAACTCTGCCTGCACCAGCTCCTTGAATTGCCAGGACTGTCCCAGAGGTTGGACTTGACCAAGTGGCAGAGTCATGCCAAAGAGACTTACCACCACATTATTCTGGAGTTCTGGGCCCAAAGGACTGGGATGCCAAAATTATTAAGGTTAAAAAGATGGCAAGCCAAAAAGTAAGGAAGTGCTCACAAACAAAAACATGCAAGCAAGCAAACTGAGGCAGGCATGTGAAAAAGACACAGGAGCCAACTGAAGAGCTCCCAGTGGCCAAAACTGGAACTAATTTCAGCCACAAAATAAAGGAGTATTGAGTTAAAACCCAAAGTATAAAATAGCCATGAATACATACTGATATAAATAAATGACTGAAGGGAAGCGGCTGTGGCTCAATCAGTAGGGCTCCCGTTTACCATATGGGTAGGCCCCGGGTTCGGTTCCCGGGGCCTCCTGGTGAGGGCAGGCCCGCCCGCAGGGCGTGGTTGGCTGACCCAGCGAGCGCAGGCAGCAAGGGGGGGATAAATGAATAAATAAATAAAATCTTAAAAAATAAATAAATAAATGACTGAATAAGTAAGTAGAGAAGAGACAAATCCCCCATGCAGAAAAACTCTAAAATAGTTCATGCAGACGCTCCACCCTCACAGAGGTGGAGTGCAATTCCCCACCACTTAGGTGTGGGCTATTCATAGTGGTTTCCTTCCTTCCCCCCTACGGAAAAGAGGAAAAAGAATAACTTCAGAGTGGGGACACTTGACAAATATGACCTCAAATGCTGACGATAAAGGTCAACATAAACAGGGACAAGTCATTCAGACAGCATATACCCTTGATATGTAGTGATATGAAGAAAATGGCACTTTACCCCTCTGTGGTACTCCTCCTCCCCAAAACCAATAACCCCAGCATAACTAGGAGAAAAACACAAAACAAATCCTAATTGAAGGAAATCGACAAAATACCTGATCAGTCCACTTTTCAAAACTGTCAAGGCCATCAAAATTGTCAGTCTAGAAGAGCCTGAGAAGGCATGATAACTAAATGTAATGTGAGGGGGTGGATGTGGCTCAAATGGTTGGGCGTCCGTTTGCCATATGGAGGGACCTGGGTTCGATCCTCGGGACCTCCCGGTAAAATTAAAAAAAAAAAAAAGTAAATGTAATGTGGGCTCTTGGACCAGAAAATGGACATTCAGTAAAAACTAAAGAAACGTGAATAAAGTATGAACCAGTTAATAATAACATGTCAATATTGGTTCATTGACTATGACATACGTACTGCACTATCATAAGGTAGGAATAATAAGGGGAACTGGGTGCAGAGTTTATGGGCACTCTCTGTATGATCTTAGCAATTTTTCTGTAGATCTGAAACTGTTCTAAAAAACAGTTTATTTAAATCTTAAAAAATAAAAATAAAAAGAGGGCAAGCTATACAGTGTCCTGATCTGAGCCTGGCTCTCAGCACTGGTCTTTGCTCACCGACTCCTCTGTGACGCTGGGCTATCAATCACCCACCCTCTCTGGGACTCCATGCAAAAGGAAGGCTGGTCTTAACCCAAAGAGGGCTCAGTTCTGGCCTCTGACAAGCCTCATTCAACTCATGCCACAAGGAGAAAGAGGTGCTGGCAAGGCCAGGTCTGGTGATGTTCGTCAGTGCATCTCCCCAATTCCCTCGGCAGAGAGGAAGGACAGCCACAAGCTTTGAACCTGGTGAACACTGCATCCAAACATCCCACCTTTGCCTCCTCTTCTCACCCCCTGCTCCTCCCAGAAGTGAAAACCCAGGCATTTTTTAAGCAGGCTGCTAAGACACAGTCTAAAAATAACCAGTGAGAGCACATGTAACAAATCAGAACCAATGAGGTAGGGAAAAGGAGACCAAACATGCCACCTTTGTCTTGAGGAAGGGGAGGGGGTCTGGAAGATGATCCCCAAATCCTGTCTAAGGCTGCATCTGTAAACACTGGAATCATATGCTTTTGCTCAGCTCTAAACGTCCTAGTTCAACAGCCACAGAACTTAATTTTAACTTAATCTGAAGAAAAGACAAAACCATTTTATCCTCAGAGAATTCAAATAAAAAAAAAAATAATAAGAGAACATACAGCCTTCTCATGTCCCAGGCTTCCCCTAGTGAGGCCATTGCCACAGTGGGCCCCTGAGCTCTAGGAAACCCAGCCCTACATCTCTAGACAGACCAGCAGGCAAGGCAGAAAGTGCCACACCTGAGGGGTACTTACTTCCTGAGGATGATGACAGCTCTGCGCTCCTTGATGTCCTGAGGCCGTATGCAGTGAGTGATTTCATCAGCAGCATATCCACTGAAAAGAAACACGGGCATGTGAGTGTGGAGGGCATACAGGCAACCAGAGCCCCTGGAGGCATGGCCCAGCGACATGGCCAGGTCTTAGAGCCACCTATGCCCCTTCCCCTTGCAAGTAGACAGTCCAAGTTGAGAGAGCCAGGGCTCTACATGGAAGGGAAATACCATGTTACACTCCAGGAAGCTTTCACCCACAAACCACTCAGGGAAATATCTGGGATGATGGAAAGGAGACCTAACAGCCTCTTAGGCAGAGGCCAAAGCAGGAATCTCTCCCCCACGAGGCTAAGAGGCCCCTTTTAAAGGGTCCTCAAGAAGAAACACCTTTAGTCCTTTTGGAGGCAGCTGGAGTGACTGAGACCAGAACTTGGTTTCCCTCTGGCCCCCCACCCTTCAGCACCCAGAGGGAGGCGAGGCAGGCGCTGACAGCACTGAGTCACCAGGGTAATCTAAGACTGCAATGTTCAAAAAGGGAATTTGCCTACTTGAAAAAAGCTTTAGAAAACCTCCATTTGGGGGATCCAAATTTTTGAAGACAGCTGTGTTTGGTATATTTTAAGAATTTCCACCACACTCAAGTATTTATTTTCAACAAGTTCCATGATTTTTAAAATTGCTTACGGACCAAAGAGCATGGGTAGACAGACTGTCCTCTTCACAGCTGACGTCTCTCTGATTTGAAATTGGAAGCCAACTCAGTTTCCTGAGTTCCCTGCCTCTCAGTGGGAGCCTGGCACCCAAGAGACATTCCCCACCCCAAGTCACTTCACTGAATCAAGGCAGTTCTACCCAACCAGAAATATATTCAGCCACAGGCCTGGTGGGCGGAGAGCACCCTCTTGGCCTTCTCGACCTGCTCAGGATTTACCTAGCCACTCGGGACCACAAATTCTTCTCTGCTTGCTGCTAACCAGCTCCCTTTCTCAAAAGTGACTGTACAGACCCACATTTAACTGCCAAAAATGGTGTGGGCCTGGGAAGGACTCCTCAAAATGACCAGGCCGGTCCAACCGTGGGCAAGAGCTGGATGCAAAAGCAAATGAGAGGGAAGCGGCTGTGGCTCAATCAGTAGGGCTCCCGTTTACCATATGGGAGGCCCCAGGTTCGGTTCCCGGGGCCTCCTGGTGAAGGCAGGCCCGCCTGCACGGCGTGGTTGGCTGACCCGGCGAGCACAAGCAGCAAGGGGGGGATAAATGAATAAATAAATAAAATCTTTAAAAAAAAAAAAAAAAAAAAAAAAGCAAATGAGAGATAAAAAGCCACGCTGCTTCTGGCCCAGCTCCAAGAGGGAAGCAATTCCGATTTGGACATGTGATTTGAAGCCATGCTAGGGGCAGGAGAGAGAGTCTTTATTTTAGGGATTTTCCCCCAAGCTGCTCTTATACCAGAGTTTTTCCAGAGTTTGCTCTGTGAACACCAGTCCCATGAGAAACTATGGGCACATTCCCAAAGTCAGATCAATTTGGAAAATAATGGAGCATTTTTAAAAGTATTAGTATGTTAAAGGTTCTGAGAATTACTAAAGCAAAGAGCTGCTGGCATTAAGTGAGCACTGAGAAAAGAAAGTTCTCTCGAACCATACCTATTAATATCCTTCAGAACAAGAGTGAGAAATGCCACCAAGTGATTGGGAAGAGCCCTGGGTTCCAACCGCAGCTTTGTGACCTTAGCTAAGTCACGTGCTGAGCCTAAACCCATTTCTTCATCTGTATTAAGGACAGCAGCAGATTCTTGGGTGTTCATTTTGTAACACTCTGTAATGCAGATATTTTTTTGTGTGTGTGGCTACTAAAGATTACAAGATTTTAAAAGGACAGCACCTTCTCCATTCCAGGCAGAATCAAAGTTATATGAACATGGCTGGTCCTTCTGGAGCAGGGCAGTGGGAGGCCTATCTGATAACTGTTAGACAGCACAGGGTGCCTGGCACAGCCCTCCCATCACCAGGTACCGCCCCAGGGCCAGCCAGAGCCTTGGGTTCAGCATCTGCCAACTAGACATAAGATGGGTTCCCCTGCAGCAGCACAGGCCTCTTTGGCCCCATTCCCAGGGCTGGAAGCTCTTACTTGTTCTAGTCCTGTGCTACTGTGACTCCCCACTGGGGGAGTGAGTCAGGGGCTGCACAACAGTTCCATATTTACACATAGGAATTCCCTACAGAGCTAAGTCCAAGCCCCCCAAAGGCATTCCAAGACCCATTTCTAAGGCTTGACTCCATGGTGCTGTCTAAAGGCAACCTTCCCCTCAATCTGTGTGACGTGGCTCTAGGCAGTACCGAGAGCCCCAACTTCTCATCTCCAACAAGGAACCACTTCTCCTAATGCAGTTCTGGAGCAAATCCAGATGTTTGTCTGTTTAACTGCCCCAAATCCCCTGCCCCCATTCTCCAAAGGGCTCTAGCAGTGAGAACACGCCACGCCAGGCTCCTGCCACGAAGCCCAGAAGGCCTTGGAAAAACCAGTGCAGAGGGACGGCTGCATAGGCCCATGGAAATGACCTTGGCACTGACCCCACCTGAAGGGCGCATTAGCACGGTCTTCTAGAACTCCCTGGCAACTGTGACAGAGGTAACTGACCCCTCCTCAGAGAATCCAGGGAGCAGGGAGAGCAAGTTCTGAACAAGGGAAGTTTTTCTAGCCAAACTTCAGCTGCAAGTGTCCAGCAGACCAGAAGAAGGTTATTTACTGCTAAGGAACCTACTTGCTAAAAGAGAAACCGTTTGAGAGCCCCAACCTGCCAGGTTGAAACTCAATAAGCCTTGGGTCCAGCCCTACCCTTGGCAGGAAAAGAAGTTTCAGTGCCTCCTGCTCTTTTGTCCTCACAAGGAGAGAGAGGAGAAAGTAACTCGTGCAGGTCAGCCAGCCTGCCCCCTGACCAGCAGAGCCCCCTTGAGCTCCCCCTCACCTGCCAGGCACCAGGGACATGTTCAGCAAGAGCAGAGGTGACAGCAGGGGTCACCCACCAGCTTTATACCTTTAAAATGACTCTTGAAGAAGCAGACATGTCCATGTCCATCTCCTCCTCTGGAAGCTTTCCCCATGCCCCCAGCCCCAGCTGTGCCCCCCCTCCCACCAGCCCACAGCCACCGATTACTCTCTACTATATGTGGTCTCATGGAAATCACATCTTCCCTTAAAGACTATGCCCCACAAAGGCCTTGCCATCTCTGCGCAGTGGATGCTAAATGAAATGTTTGTGGAGCTGAATTCTGTTTTGGAACCTCAGTTTCTATATCTACAAAACAGAAACTGCAGCAGGCCCTTCCTCAAAGATTAAATGAGAAGTCTGAAAAATCTTGTACATCTCTCCTCCAGGGGACAGCCTTGGAGACTGAGCTATCAAGGCACATTTCCAAGATGGCCACCACTCCCCGTCTATCCGGGCCCCACCCAGACCAGGAGGGAACAAGAGATGGAGACTGGCCAGGATCCCAGCCTATGGGCAGCCTCCCTCCAGCAGGGCTACCTGGCGTGGGTAGCCCCACCGCCTGCCTCTTCACTGGTGGGCCACAGAGCTGAGGAGCCAGCCAGATGCAGGGCATGACTGTGAACTCAGTTGCAAGTTATTATCAGACCCCAGCCTCCCAGGAGACGTGTGGCCTAACTTGATGAGAAATCCTGGGGCTTTCTGAATCCAGAAACCTGCCCTGAGTCCCTGTTCTGTGTGCATCCAAGCATGAATACATAGTAGCTAAGCACAGAAAGCAGCTCATCTTTGGAGACACTTTCAGTTACACTTCAAGTGTTCAGTAGGGGAAGAGAGATTCAATTTTCTGTAACAACTCTATACAGTACCGTTAAGCCCATTTTGCAGGCAAGGAAAACTGAGATCTAGAAAGGTTAGATAACTTGTCCATGGTCAAAGAGCTAACGTGGTGGTGCTGGAACTCCAACCAAGTTTGATACCATACTCCTGGTTTCTGCGTCTATGCTACACCGTGTTTTTGGTTGTATGTGAGTGTGTTATGGGAGAGAAGAAATAAGGGGCAGGAAGAGTCAATCTGTAATTTCCTGGTGACAAGTTCCAACTCTGTCCTGGCAGGGGGGCGGGGCCTCGCTGGGTCTCAGCAAAAGACATGTATGTAACCACCTGCTCTGTGGAAAAAGCCTGTGCCCCAAGCTAGCACCATATCTCAGCAACGGTTGCACACCAACAGCCCAGACCAAAATGGCCAGTGGCCCTGAAATTTTTATGACCTATTTACCCTCTGCTTGCTCAGAGCTTCCTGATGAAGACCATGGCTCACCTGCCAGCTTCCTTTCCTTTGCTGCCCTCTGCCTTCGTCAGACCTGGCAGTGCCAAGGGCAGCCAAAGCCCCTGCTTCAGGGCCCCTCCTGGGAGCACACAGCCTGCCTTCATCCTGTGGCTCCTCCCCCTCCCATGGACTCAGAAGACTCCACCCAGGAGATGTGACCCAGGACCTACCTGCCCTACTTTCCCAACTATTTTAAGACAGAAAGCTAAATTTTGTTTGCCCCCAGCTGAACAAGCCCTTAGCCCAGAAATGACAGGGGTGCCTGCTCCACCCAATACCACGTCTAAACTGGAAAGCCATTGGCTAAACTCACCACTGCATGCCCCGCCGGCTAGGCATTACATAGACTGAGTCATTTCCAGATGGGCAGCCAAGGCCCGGGTCTCTGGGCAAATGGCCACCACAGCCATAGACCAGGAAGCAGTGATTAAAAGCAGCAGCAAGTAAGCAATTAGCCTTAAGGTAATTATTCCAATTAATCCAACTGGAGTCTGTTTTCATTTGCCCCATTCACTCTACAGGGAATAGAAGAGAGTATGTGGGATGAGTTGACATGAAGTAGAGGTAAAGATATTTCCCTAGAGAATAGCATTTAGAGAGGGACCTACCCAGGCCCACCATGGGAAGGTTACAAAGAAGTAACTGCCAACTGGCCTTGGAGAGGAAAGGAGTCTGAAGCACTTCCAGAAGGGTCTATGAGGCCTTGCTCTAAATGCCCAAGCTTGGAAAGCGGCTGTGGCTCAATCAGTAGGGCTCCCGTTTACCATATGGGAGGCCCCGGGTTCGGTTCCCGGGGCCTCCTGGTGAAGGCAGGCCCGCCCGCACGGCGTGGTTGGCTGACCCAGCGAGCACAAGCAGCAAGGGGGGGATAGATGAATAAATAAATAAAATCTTTAAAAAAAAAATAAAATAAAATAAATGCCCAAGCTTGGACACTGCTGAGTCAATGTTTGCTACATACCAACATTCACACTGACAAATGCTTAAATATAAAACTGTGTTCCAGCCATGTCACCTTGGACAGAGACAGACACCCCTCCCCTCAACACTAATGGAAGTCAAGTCAGAGAAGAATTAGTAGACTCCCTCCCCATCCTGCAGAGCACCACCTTCAGCAGCCCCTCCCTTCCCATCTGAAGCTTCACAGCTCATCAGCTCTGGGCTGGGATCAGTACTGGAAGTGAGAGAAAGCACCATCCCTTCTCCCGGCTAGGGGAAGAGCCTAAGTGGGATTTGAAGAGGAACACCTCTAACACCTGCACACAAGCAAGCTGAGAGGGCTAAGTGAGGCAGTGCTAAGAGATTTAAATGAGGGACGGTGCCCAGAACCCTGGAGTGTGGTCCTCAACTTGGGTAATTTGGTCCCTGCTTCCCACCCCCCGATGACATGTGGCAATAGTTGGAGACATTTTCCGTTGTCACAGAAAGTGCTACTGGCATCTAGTGGACAGAAGAGGCTTCTAAACATCCTACAATGCACAGCGCCCCACAACAAAGAATTATCCAGCCCAAAATGCCAACAGTGGCACTGTTGAACAGCCCTGCCCTAGGGCTTCATCCAGGTATCCTCCACCAAGGCCTCTGCCTCAGGTCAGCTCTGAGGACTAATAATGAACTCCATCTGCCACAAGTCAGCCCTTTACTCGCCTTTGCCTATTCTGTTCCCTGTAGCTGGAACCTCCCCACTGCTACTGCCACCCAAGACACTGCTGTTGCCCCACCCCTCCTGCCCCCTTCTCTGCTTGGCCAACTCCTAATCACCTTTCAAGTTCCAGCTTACTTTCTCTAAAAACTCCCAACACTCCAGTGAGTGAGATGACCCCCTCACTGTGCTCCTGCAGTCACCCTCTAGGAAGAGAGCTTGTTTCGTGTCCTACTGCACACTAGCCCCTTACCCTACAAGAGAGGGAATGGGTAAAGGGTGGTGTGTGAGAGCAGGCAACTACTGAAGTGCCCACCATGCTGGGCTCCGAGTTAAGACACTAAAAATCACCACGTTTCACTCGAACAGGCTTCGGGAAATTGGCATCACCCCCACCTGACAGATGTGAAAACCAGCCCAGGAACACCCACAAGATCTCAAAGCAAATGCAAGCAGAGCTGGATTCAGAGCCTGCAGCAGAGCCTTTCAGGACCTGGCTGAGCCTCCCACACTAACTCCACAGTCAAGTTAGAATCCAGCAGGAGCTGGAAGAGACTGGGAAGGCTTTGGGACTTGACTATTCCCAGGAAAAGATGAAGAGAATTTTCCTGATGATGCAATCCTGTTGCTGATAGCTAACAGACCTGCATTTTAAGAACTTAAACCTTCTGCTCCTCAGTACAGAAATGTATGTGTTGTAGGGTGGGGGAGTGCCTCAGCCTCAAAGTCACAAACTGCCTTTCCTGATCTCCACCTTACACATATGATCACTGCTATAGCTCTTGAGCACAATCCTAAGAGGGTGGGACTGAGTGGAAAACTAATATTCTATTAAGAGACCAACGTGTCCTGGCATGAGCTCCTTTTAGCACCAAGAGCCCTACGACAAAGCAGCCACTGGGAAGCTGCCCTGGAAATCCCACAGTAAAGGGCTCTGCGAAGACATGGATTTGGGAACAGTATGTAAATATGAGGAGTTCTGAAGCCTGGATGACAAGGGGCCTGACTGGTGAGCAGCCAACCTTCTAGGCTCCTGAGGTGGGCATCTGCCATGTTTCAGATGCATAAGGAAGCCTAAGTGCTGCCTCTGCTGCCATCAGCTTGCCCGACTTTCCCATCAGAAGACCTGAGACATCATTACAAGATTCTGCTGCCATCCCCAGACAGGAAAGCTGCCTCAGCTGTCCTATTCAAATGAGACGGACAGCCTGCCCCATGTATTAAGAGGGCTCCAGGGACCGCTTCTCCCCATGACTGTGGCCGGTACACTGAACTGACAGTACTGCAGAGGTTAAGCTGCTCAGAACAAATCCCCGGTGTGTCCCGATCCTATACTTTAATTTCGTGGTCAACAAAGCTGCTCTGAACAGCTGCAGTCTAGACCTCCTAAGAAGTTTGACAGATTATTGAAGTACACACCTAGGTTTACCTATTTCAGGGCTGGAAGACAGCTTGCAAATAAATTTTCTGCTTCACATAAACAAAGAAAGGTTTTCCAGCAAGCATTCGTCTTGGGCCAGGGCACTGAGCTAATTCTCTGCAGGATCTGGGACCCAAAATAGGCCAGGAACCCAAGTTCTGCTACCAATATGACTTCCAGGCCAAATACCAAGCCAAAAGCCCAGCTTTATGTGGTCTCAGTCAGTCGTGATAACAGGTAACAATTTCTTCTGAAGGATCTACGGGCTCTTCAGCAACCAAGAGGGGAGAATTTTAATAGTGTGCTGAACCCTATTCCTGGCTCAACCACTAATCTGTGCGACTCCAGTGAAGGAAGTCACGCCCTCTCTAGGGGAAAGAAGACCTGCATCAATTAAGCACTCTCAGGAGCTGTAGTTTCTCTGTTAAGGAATCCATGAGCATTTTCTGTTAAAGAGACAAAAGAACGGCAGCATCGGAGACTTTTATAGTTAAGCTCAACTCTTTAAAAGAAAAAAAAAGAAAAAACATTTAGAAGTGAGGCCCAGACTGAAAAACTGACTTGCAAAAAAAAAATCGCACAAGAAAGACTCCTAAAATCCTAGCCTTCTGATACCCTGCCAGGCTGCCTGCCTTCTGGAAAGATGCCTTTGGATGAATTCTCAGACAAACCCGTGACAGACTCAAACCTGCCTCAGGGACATAGCACTCCAAAATCAGTTCCCAGACCCCGGCTTTCTGGTGACACCGGCCCCTCCTTCCACCCCCCCACCACCTACAAACAGAAGAACGTAGACAAGGTCGAACCGTGAACGGCACGGGCTCCGATTGGCTGCTGCCTCCCGGGCCAGGGAGGGAACTAAAGGCAGGAGGGTGCCGGGCTGCCCCCCTCCTCCCAGGCGGGTTACCTGAGCACAGTCACGCTTCCCCTGCGCACCGGCAGGGAAAGCACAGGTTCTGACACCCGGATAGGCTTGAACTGGAACTTGCAGCCGAAGCAGAGCGCCGAGTCGCTGAAGAAGGACACGGAGACGATGGGACGCTCGAAGATGTGGATGGGGTCCACGTGGGACACGATGCAGCCGCCGGGCTGGTAGTCGTTGATGACGGCGCTGTTGACGAAGCCTTCGGGGATGACGCGGTGCTCCACCAGCTTCTGGATCACCAGCTGGTGCACCCACTCGGGGATCTCGTCCACGTCGCCCGGAGGGTAGAGGCGCTCCTGGCCCGGCCCGCGCTTCTGCAGCTGCGCGCCGTACGTGTAGCCCTCGCCAAAGAAGTACTTGTTGCGCAGCGGGGCCCGGTCAACCGTATGCTCGTTGTACAGGCCCTTCTCGGCGCGGGACACCACCTCGTCGATGCGGGCCTCGATCTTGGCGCACTCATCCTGGCTGAAGAGGCGCATCTGGCGGATGCCGCTCTTCACCTTGCGCGCCTCCTCCTCCTTCTGCAACTGCTGCTCCTCGTAGTCGCTGCGCTCCGGGTCCGAGTCGTCCTGGTACTTGCGCTTGGACCCAGGCACTGGGTAAGGCTCGGCCGCAGCGGCGGCCGCGGCGGCTGCTGCCACGGCGGCGGCGGCGGCGGCCGCCGCCTCCCGGCTGCCCGCCTTGTAGTTGTCCCGGGACGTCATGGACTTGAGCTTCTCCCGCAGGTCCGTGTAGCCGCTGGCGGCCGCCATGGCCCCCGCGCCGCTGCTCTAGGGTCCTCCCGGGCGGGCGGGGCGGGCGGGCATGGCCCTCGGGGGACGCGCACCGGCGCCCCCAGAGGGGAGGGGGTCCTCAGCGCCGGGCCCCCATGCGTGGCCGGAGGAGCCGGCGGGGGGCGTTGAGGGGGGTCGGGCGCGGGATTGGGCCTCACGGGCGGTGGGTCAGGCAGCGGTGGCGGCCACAGGGCTTCCTCCTCCGCCGCCGCCGCCTTCTCCGCGTCCCGGGGGGCAGGGACGCCGGCAGCGCCTCATGCCGCGGAGGGCCACTGCGGGGGGGGCTCGGACCGACTCCCGGCCGGACCCTCGGACGCCCGGCCCGGCCCGCACTTTAAAGAGCTCCTCACGACGTCACGGGCCGCCCGCCAGCCCGACGTCCGCCAGCGCCGCTCCTCAGCGGGTTCCTCGGCGCGCACGCGCAGTGCCGCCGGCCACCGCGGCTTCGCGCTCTAGGGGCATGCGCGGGCGGGCGGGGTCAGCCAGCGGAAGGGTCTGCGCAGGCGCGGAAGGGGGGTCTCCCTCCCCCCCTGCGCGTCGTCCGCCGCCCCTCCCCCACTCGCCGAAGGGCTTCGGGGGAGCACCCGCCAACAGCAGCCCGCCTCGACGCCGCGGCGCCTCCGGGGTCTAGGGTCTCCCTCCGCGGGGGTGCGCTCACGCTGTCGATGCTGTCGCTAGGCCGTGTCACGGCATTGCCCGAATGACCGTAGACGCCTCAGACCCCAGCGCGCAACCACCGGGGAACCGCCACAACCCAGGCTACCCCGTGACCGCCCCCTTTGGCGCCTTCACTTCTTTAATTGGGTTGTCGGCCCCGCGCTGGGCGGGCCCAGACGGGAGCTCCCGGAAGTCGGTTGGTAATGATGCCTGTCAATCAGGCGGTCTCCTTGGCTACTGCGTCCGTCACTTAATTAGCAGCGGGGAGGGCAGCGAGGACCCCTGAAGGGTGAGCGGGTGGCTAAGTAAGTGCCTGAAGGGATACCCCACCGGATGGAAGCCCTCCGGACGCTTAAGGAAACTTCTAAAACCAGCGGAAACTTCTCAAACTGCGGGACCGAGAGCCCTAGGCCCCAGCTCTGGACCAAGGGGGCGGCGGTCGCAGAAGCTGGTCATGCATTGTCCGGGGCGCCCCTCCCGCCGCTGCTGCCGCCGGGGAGCGGACGTTCCACGAGTCACGTCCCAGGGGCGGCGAGCGGGCGCGCGCCTGGGCTGGGGGCGGGGCGGCGGGGCGGGGCTTGGAGACGACAACGCGAGCTCCTCTTCCCAGCACCGCAGGAAAAAGCTCGAGCGGACCGGCAGACGCACGGATAAGGCAGATCTAGAGCTGATTGCTGTATACGATTGAAAGTCTTGAAGCAGTGCGGCCTTGGCGCTGGGGGATGGGGTGCGCTGGGTCGGGGCCCACGGGATTCCAGCTCAGAAAGCTCTCGGGGCTCCCCAGGATCAAGTCCCGCTGCTCAGCGTGGCGCTCGGGGCCTTTGTGCAGACACTCCCCACCTTGCCCCTTCTGCCCTCTTGTCGCGTACACCGAGCCCTAGCCTCGCCCTTCCACCGCCACATCTGCAAACAGGCACTGCCCCACCTCCGGACCTTTGCCCGAGCTGCGTCTTCCACCGGAAAGCCAGCTCCCTTCCTCCCATCGCCTTCATTTTGATTCTTTGAGGCTCGGCTAGTCTCCTAGTAGCCTTCCCAGATTCTCGCTGAAGTGAAACGCGTTATTTATCCGACTCCTGCGGCTGCGTTCACCCTCACCTCCCTGGCAATTTGGCTCCCGGCCGGTGCCCCCACCCCCGCCCAGCTTGCCCTGGCCAAAGTTCTGATCCTAGAATCTGACAGTCGTGGATGGGTGTCTTGACCTTAGGACGGGTTGTAAGGCGCTGAGCAAGTGACTTCCTCTACCTGAACCTCAGTTTCTTGGTCTGTAAAAGGGGAGTGACCTTAGTACCCACCTCACTCGGATGAAATGGGTATGTTAAGCGGAAGGCATCGCCGACCTTGAGTCTGGGCCTCACTTTCCCCATCTGTAAACCGAAGGCCCCGCCAGTCTCTGTCGGAAGGTGGGGGTTTTATGGAGACTTGGCAAGGCCAGCAAGGGCCGGTGGGGTGGGGAAGCCCCTAGGGTCTTGGCCACTGTCCCCAACCCCCTCTCCTCCCAAAAACAGAAAGTGCAGGGGAAAATGGACCTGGCATGAAACCTGCTAAAATTGGCTCCTCCCTTTTTATGGTGCAGCCTGGGAAGGGGGAAGGCGGGGAGAGAAATGCAGCTGCACGCAATGAGAAAGGCCAAGGCCAAACAGCCTGGGCCCAGCGCCCACCTTCCCCTCTAAACTACTCTCCAACTGGGGGACACCAGACTCTGCTCACATACCTGCTTGACAGGGAACTCACTACTTCCATAATCAGAAAGGCCTCCCAAAGATTCCCCTACTGAGCCCAGCTGCACTCATCCAGGCAAAAATGGGAATCACCTCTTCTCCAGGTTGAGACAGCCACTCCCATCCCAGGCGCCCCTCTGGAAGCTTCCATGTGTTCATCCCTCACTGTGTGCTCTGAGCCTCTTGCCTAGCAGCACAAACTCTGGAGCCAGCTGTCTGGGTTTAAATCCTTGCAGTACCATATACTGACTGTGTAGTCTTGGGCAATTCCACCTCCCTGGGCCTCAGTTTCCCCATATATAAAATGAGAATGACAGTATCTACCTTACTGGGATGTTCTGAGGATTAAATGGGTTAGTACTTGTAAAGTGCAATGCTTAGCACATAGTGAAAACTAGATAAGAATTAGCTTTTACAAAATGTCTGACCCCTACCCCACCCCAGGCATCCATTTGCATGATGTGCTGGACATAATGATGACCATTTAGACAGCACTGACCCTTCTGTCAAAGCTTCTGTCAATGAAGAAAGAAGCAGAGGCCCAGAGAAGACAAGCAACTTGACCACACAGCGAATCAGCAAACAGAGGTGGAATTTTAACCCAGGTTTCTGGCTCTTCAGCCTGGGCCATCACCCACCAGGGCAGGATTCCCTTAAGAGTCATATGAGTCCTGGGCAGAAGGAGGCACCCTTGGTAGGGCGAAGTGAGGGGGGTGAGTATGTAGAAACCAGAATCCAGCCAAGCCCCAGCTCCTGTCCCACGTGGAGACAGCAGTGAGGTCCTTCCTATTACTTTGTGTGTAAATAATTTCAAACCTACAGGACAGTTGCAAAAATAATACAGGAACAATACAGAGAAACCCAATATACTCACAACCCAGAAACCGAGATTTACCAACGTTTAACATTTTGCCACATTTGCTAGATCATTCTATATGTCTATATTATAAATATTTTAGAGTAGGTTGCCTGTATTGTGCTCCTTGAACCCTTAATACTTCCATGTATATTTCCAAACAACAAGGATATTTACTTATATAACCACCTTAAGTGCTGTTATCAAGATCAAGAAATTTAACATTGATAATAAAGCATACTGTCTATATTCCAATTTTTCAATTGTCCCAATACTGTCCTCTTGAGCTTTGTGGCAGTTTTATATTTATGAATTCCAAAAAATATATATTTGATTATGATTGTAAACTGGTTCTGTTTTTCTGGGCATGATACCCTTTGATTGTATGAGATTCAGCTGAGATGTTTTTGATTAAATTATGTTATGATTAGGGCTTTGATTCAACCACTTCAGTAGAGCTTAACATTCCCTGCTCCCTTGGTGGGCTATATAAACAGACATTCACAGAAGTAGGTACACAGAGGAAGAGAGCTCCATAGACATGGCAGAGGCCTTGGGAAGAGAGGTGAGCCATGCTATTTGCCTAAGTTTACAGCTGACCTTGTGAAGAGAACAGAGCAGCTGAGCCCAGAAAGAAATGAGCCCCCCAGCCTACAGCTGAGATAGGAAGGAGCTGGAACCATGGAGCCTTGAGAGAGGAAGACCAAACCCTCACAGACACCACCTGCCATCTTGCTTCAACACATGGCAAAACCAACCGATTCCTGATACTTTGCATCAGCACCCCTTCAGCTGACTAATACAGGCCTTTTCTCCTCTACTATTCACTCCAGTTCAGGATCATATGTGGCATTTACTTGTCATCTCTTTAGTCTTTCTCTTTGATTGTGGTAACCTACATACAACACAAACTTTCCCATCTTAACCAGTCCGAAGCATACCACTTAGCGGGAGTCATCACATTCACAATATTGTGCTACCCTGACCCTCACCCATTACCAGAACTTTCTCATCACCCCACACAGATACCCTGCACTGATTAGGCACCAGTCCCATGTTTCCCCTCCCCACTGCCCCTTGTAACCTGTCATTTACTTTCTGTTTCTATTATTTGCCTATCTAATTATTTCATTTAAGGGAATCATACAATCCCATTGTGTCTGACTTATTTCACTCAACCTGTGTCTTCAAGGTTCATCCATGCTGTAGAGTGTCAGAACTCCATTCCTTTTTAAAGCTGACTCACATTCCATTGTTTGGATAGACCACCTTTTGTTTATCCATTCACCTGCTGATGGACTCTTGGGTTGTTTCCACCTTTTAGCTATTGTGAATAATGCTGCTATGAACATTGGTGTACAGATTTTGTCTGAGTCCCTGCTTTCAATTCTTTTGGGTGTATACCTAGAAGTGGGCATGCCAGGTTATATGGTAGTTCCATATTTAAGTTTTGAGGAACTGCCAAACTGTTTTCCACAGCAGCTGTACCATTTAATATTCCCACCAGCCATACACAAGGGTCCCTATTTCTCTACATCCTTGCCAACACTTGTAATTTTCCATTTTCTGAATCCTAGCCATTCTAGTGCATATGAGGTGATATCTCATTGTGGTTTTGACTGGCATTTCCCTAATAGTTGATGATGTTGAGCCTCTTTTCATGTGCTTGTTGGCCACTTATATATCTTCCTTTGGTGAAATATCAAATCAAGCCCTTGGCCCATTTTTTATTTTTTTTTATTTTTTATTTATTTATTTATTTTTTTAAAGATTTTATTTATTTATTCATTTATCCCCCCCTTGCTGCTTGTGCTCGCTGGGTCAGCTAACCACGCCCCGTGCAGGCGGGCTTGCCTTCACCAGGAGGCCCCAGGAACCGAACCCGGGGCCTCCCATATGGTAAACGGGAGCCCTACTGATTGAGCCACAGCCGCTTCCCCCATTTTTTAATTGAGTTGTCTTTGTTGTTGAGTTTATAGGAGTTATTTATATATTCTGGATGATAAGCCCTTATCAGATACATGGTTTCCAAATATTTTCTCCCATTCTCTTGGTTGCCTTTTTACTTTCTTGATAATGTCCTTTGATGCACAAAAGTTTTTAATTTTAATTTTATTAAAATTATTTTTTTTTTCTCTTTTGTTGCTCATGTTTTGGGTATAAAATCTAAGAAACCATTGCCTAACACAATGTCCTGAAGATGTTTCCCTGTTTCCCCATGTTTTACTCTAGGAGTTTTATAGTTTTGGCTCTTATATTTAGGTCTTTGATCCATTTTCAGTTGATTTTTGCATAGGGCATGAGGTTGGGGTCCACCTTCAGTCTTTTGCTTATGAAGATCCAGTTTTCCCAACACCATTTGCTGAAGTGACTCTTCTTTCCCCCATTGAGTGGACATGGCACCCTTGTGAAAAAATCAGTTGGCCATAGACGTGAGAGTTGATTTCTAAACTCTCACTTCTATTCCATTGTCTGTTTTTGTGCCAGCACCATACAATTTTGATTATTGTAGCTCTATAAAAAGTGTTGGGTAAATGTGAGTCCTCCAATTCTGTTATTCTTTGTCAAGATGGTTTTTGGCTATTCGGGGCCTCTTACCCTTCCATTTGAATTTGATAATTGACTTTTCCATTTCTGCAAAGAAAGCTGTTGGAATTTCCATTGGAATGGCATTGAATCAATAAATTGCTTTAGGTAGTACAGTATTAACATCTTAAGGAAGGAAGTGGATGTGGCCCAAGTGGTTGGGCTCCCGTTTACCATATGGAAGGCCCCAGGTGCGATTCCCGGGGCCTCCTGGTGAAGGCAAGGCGGCCCACGTGGCTTGGTGAGCTGACGGCCTATGCAGCACGGTGAGCTGGCGCAGCAAGATGACTCAACAAAGGGAGATAAGCAGACCAGAAAAACGCACAGCAAATGGATACTGTGAGCACAAGCAGAAAGGGGGGATAAATAAATAAAAATAAAAATAAAGCTTAAAAGAAACATCTTAAGTATATTAAGTCTTCCAGTCCATGTTCACAGAATGGCTTTCCATTTATTTAGGTCTTCTTTAATTTCTTTCAGCAAAGTGTTCCATGTACAGGTCCTTTACATTGTTGGTTAAGTTTATTCCTAGCTATTTTGTTCTTTCAGTTGTTTGGTAAATGGAATTGTTTTCTTGATCTCCTTTTCAGATTGTTCATTGCTGATGTCTAAAAACACCCCTGATTTTTGTGTGTTGATCCCTTGCTGGTACACAGTAGGTGCTCAATAGGTGTTGAATGAATGAATGAATGAATGAATGAATGAATCCTTCTCCTGACACCATGGCTCCACTCAGTCATGCTCCCACCTACCATTCTTCCACCCCCAAACCTAGTGCTTCCTTAGCCCACCAGCTTCCCAAAGCACCGACAACACTGTCTGTCAAATTCTTTTATTTATTCAGGTCACAAGTATTTTTTGAGCGCCTATTTTGTGTTAGGCATCACCCTAGGCTCTGGGTGATAGGGCAGGGAACAAACACTATTTTCTCTGTTTGAAATGTCCATCCCCTTCTTGTTCATTTATTCTTAGCAAACTCCTATTTATCCTTCAAAACCCAGCCCCGGTGTCCCATTCTCTAGGAAGCTCTTTCCCAGACTTTTCCTCCCCAGCTCCAGAGATGGAACTGCACCACTCTGAAACTTTGTGTGGCCCATCCAGTCATGGGATCCTGGGATTGGGGCTGCTCAAGGGGATCAGAGTGGGACAACAGGAGTTTGCAGGAAGAAGTAAGGACAGATGTCTCTGCTGAAAGCTCTGCTCATGAACAGTGAGCCATGGGCACAACAGGGACTAACTCCTTCCTCCTCCCGCAGGCTTGTCTTCCAGCCACTTAGCAACCCATGAAGGAAATGACTGCCAAGTGCACCTTTTATTTGCACAGACATGACCAAGGGTCTCAAATCCAGGCTGGAAGGGAGCACATGGGGCTGGGGAAACCTAAGGAAGATAAGGGGGCTGGAGCCAGAGCCAATTTGAATATCAGACCGTGGGGAAACCAACTGTGAAGTCCAGTTCACTGGGCCACTAATGTGGAGCTCCCCTGCCATAGGCAGGAGTCAGGGGTGGGGTCTGCAGTGGGTATATGGCAGGAGGCCCCAGAGTCCTGCCTTTCACTCTACTGCACCACGGGATAGCAATTAGAATTCCTCCTGCTCTGTGACCCACATCAGCATGCTGCAGTTCTATCCCAAAGACTCTGGATTGCACCTTGTGGGTTCCTGGGGATTTGGGTCACTCCACCTGCCTCCTCCTGGCCTCCCCCAAGATTCCGGCCCTGACAGAGGTCACTGACCCAGGGCAGCCCAGTCACCCCACCTGAGGCTACACGTCACATCTCCCGGCAGAGGGCAGCTTGGAGGGCTGGATCAGAGCAGGGTGATCTCACTGGGGGGCAGCGTGAGCCGCTTCTCGCGAGCACTGAGCAGGCTCTCCACGTGGGCAGCCACCACCCGGCACAGCTCCAGGCCCTGAGCAGACACAGTGAGAGCCCGCGCCGTCGGCTTTCCCTGAGCTCACTTGGGGTGAGGGGAGTGTTTGGGACATAAGGGACATGAGGGACGGAGAGGTGGCTGGGAGAGGGATGCGGCTCCTCCAGTGACCCGGGAGCCGCAGGCTGGGAGAGGTAAGCAAGCCAAGTGCACCTGCCGGCTTTGCTGCCTGTGAGGCTGTGGGCCCCTGAGCCAGCACCTCCCCTCGCTGAGGACAACTCAGCAAGTTCTCCTGTAGGGTCTCGGTCTACTGGAGCCTGCTGGGGACTGGGGGTGGGGGGTGCTGTGCAGATTAAATGAGATTGAGTGTGTGTAACTCCTTGAGAGTTTAAAACCGGAATGGTCAAATATCATCCGATGGATACATGGTACCAGTTTCTAATTATGTGTTGTCATGGTTACCACCTGGCAAGCACACAGTCCAGGAGGAGGGATTCTCTCCGGGCCCAGGGAAGCTGCTAAGAGAGTTCTATAGGTCTCAAGTGCCTTTAACCCCCAGTGTCCCTGTGAGGCAGGTTAGAGTCCCATTAGACAGGTGAAAACACTGAGGCCCAGAGAAGGGAGGCCACGTGCCCCAGGTCTTGCAGTTGGGAGGTGATGGAATTTGAACCCAGGCCACCCTCTGAATTGATCTTTCCTAAGGTCTGCTGCATCTGCCCCTGCCCACCAGGGAGGGGAACCTTGGATAATTAAATCAGGGGATGTGCCTCAGGGTGCAGGGGGTAGAATCCACCCCCCCCAGCCCAGCCAATCCTTCATTTCTCCAACACACTGCTTGTTCCAGGCCCGCTGGGACTCTTGTCCCACTTGGCCAGCATGGAAACTGAGGCCCCATGAGAGGCAGGGATGCCTCATGATCACACAGTCTATCGTGGGGAGGGGGTCAGGTGGATGGGGATGCAGGCCTACCAGTCGCAATGCTGCTGCACACAGACATCACCTCCTCCTGGAAGCCCTCCCTGATGACCTCCTTGGCAGCACAGCCACCCTACCCCACCTCGAGCACCCTCTCAGCACTGACCCCCTATTTGAGACATTTTTTCACATCTGTCTCCCCCTTGAGACTTGGGACTTGTGAGGGTCAGGGCTGGGGTGAGGGGGCTCAGTCACTTCGGTCTCCCTGCCGCTAGTGCAGAGCTGGTGACATAAAGTTGCTCATTTATGAATGAAAATGTGAATGAATGAATGATCATGTCCTCCCATATATACAGACCAAAATTAGAGGCAGCAGCAGAAAGAGGTCAGAGTGGCTGCAAGGAAAGGAAGGCTAAAAGGCCTCCCTCCATCCATTCAACGAATTTGTCTCGAGTATATGCTCCATGCTGGGCACATGTTGGACACCCTGGATACAGCCCTACCCTCTTGGAGCTGACATTCTGGTTGGGCAGACAGACAATATGCAAACAGACAAATATCTGAAGGACTTGCAAGCCATGATGAGGGCTAGCAAGGCAGGGAAAGTGAATTATTAGGGAGGAGGGCCAGGGAAGGCTTCTTGGAGGAGGTGATATTTGGGCTGAAACCCCAATGAAGGGAGGGAGTGAGCCCTGTGAGGAATCAGGGAAGAGCGGTCCAGGAAGAGGGAACAGTGAGTGCAAAAGGCCTGGGGCAGAGGAGGAAAGGGGAGGATTACCTTGCCATAGGAAGCTCCAAGAGGCCAGAGGGGCTAGAAAGGAATGAGCAGAGGGGAGAGAATCACAGGAGGGAAGAGGAACCAGTATTCCTGGGTTTGGGGACTGAGTATCTGGGAAGCTGGAGAGGATGGGATGAGGGGAGGAGCAGGTTTGGGGGATCAGAAAGTATACTGGAGAGGCCTGTTGACCTCCAAAGGAGATGCTGAGGAGGCCTGGAATTCAGAGGATCAGGGCAGGAGAGAGAACTAGGGGGCTGTCATGGTAGGGACAGTTTTGAAAGTTTTAGGGCCACACAGGGTACCCTGGCAAGAAGCCCAGGCTCAGTGACATTTAGAGGTCACCCAGGGGAGGGAGGGCCAGGAGGTAGGAGGATGAGCAGGAGAGGGGGGATCAAAGAGGAGGGCTCCAGGAAGGAGGGCAGGGCCAGTGTCCAGCACTGACAGAGAGGAAGTCAGGGATGGGGGACAGCCTGGCAGGAGCAGGATTGGGACAAGTGGAAAATGGATTGGGGTCCTGCAAGGACTCTGAGTCCTGCAAGGGTGCAGAGGGGCCCAGGGGCTTTGTTCTGGCCTGTCCTCAAAGGCAGGGCTGCAGAAGTGGAAACCTCTCTCTCTTGTGCTTTGGGAAAGCCGCCCCTCTGAGGCAGGCCCTGGGTGGGGGGCCAGGGTGGGGAGGTGCTGGGCCCAGATCTTGAGGTGGGTGCAGAAGCTGGAAAGGGCAGATGTAGGTGGGCTCCAGCCCCAATTCTACCCCTTCTCTGGGCCCTCTATGATGGGGTGAAAACTCTGGTCCTGCCTCTTCCCCTACCCATCCCAAGGGCTGTAAGGTTTGGACAGGAGCCCCAAGGATCACCTGTGCCTTTTAAGGAGCAGCCACAGTGGATGAGAAGGGCCAGGCCAGGTGAGCCTCAGTTTCCCTGTCTGTCATATGGGGACCTCAGTCCCAGACTCCACAATCTAACCTCCATGCCTGGGTCCAGGTGAGCTTCCTTAAACCTGCATGCCCCTCCCTTCTCTCCAGCCTTCTAGGGCTCCCTAGTGCCCTCCCAAGAAAGCCCCAGATTCCTAGCTTGGCATGTGAGGCCCTCCAAGACCTATCCTCCCCTGGCCGTGTCCCCCATCAGATTCCCCACTATTCTGCAAACATCTCGAACCCTTTCCCATGATTCCCCTATCGAGGTGCTCCCCTGGAAGACCACCTTAATGTATGGCTTTGGGGTTAGTCTGTGCCGTTGGGCTGGACGCTTCTTGGGGACACGGCCAGGACCTGACCTTTCCAGGAGCCAGGCTCAGAGAACCCGAGTGGATGTCGATTGAATGAGAGTGAAGAATTGAGCGACTAGGCAGGGCGAGGGCGGGGGGTGGGGCCGGGGCCGGACAGGGGCTAGATGGACGGATGGGGCGGGGCCAGGCAGGGGGCGGGGCCCACCTGCTCCAGCTGCAGCTGCATGGTCCTGTGGGCAGACACGTCGCCCAGGGCGATCTCCACGTAGGGGCAGCTGGAGTGGCTCGTGGGCCGCTGGGTCCGCGTCGACTGGATCTCCTTCAGGTGGAACTTCACCATCAGCTCCTGGGAGTGGGGGAACCGGACTAAGACAGGCTTTTGGGTTGGGGACCTCCTCCCTCTGGCCCAGTGCGCTCAACTGCCCCCCTCCCCCCTATTGCCCACCCCCCCACACACTCTCCACCACCCCACCCCCTTGCAAATCAGATAGCTAGAAGTCAGGCAACCCCGGTTTGAGTACCAGTTCCCCAGTGGCTCACTGTGTGACCTCGAGTTAGTCACTTAACCTCTCTGGGCCTCAGCTTCCTCACTTGCGAAGCTGATTCCACAGATATTAGTGGCAGATCCCCAATGTGCCAGGCATGGTTTTAAATGCTTGGGATCCAGGGGGCTAGGAGATGCCACTGGTGCCCTGACCGTCACCTCTACACACCAAAGCTGCTTCTGGTGAACAGCTCTGTCCTGGGGCTTTATTTCTGGTCCTAGAAGCAAACTGGAAGCCCAAGTGATGGGGAGCTAACAAACTCCTCAGGAAGAAGCCCTCCACTAGCGACAGGCAGGGACAGGGTGAATAAAGGCCCCAGCTCCCTTGTCCCTTGGGTGAAGTAGCTGTGAGGTGCACGTCCCACACTGTCCCTGAGGGATCTCCAGCCAGACTGAGCTCCAGGTGTCCACGACCGAAACTGTGTTAACACACCCTGTTGGATCCATCCCTTCCCTGACTCACTTCCCCTTTCCAGAGTTTTCTAGAATCACCTCTAAATAAATTACTTGCCCTCGAATCCTTATCTCAGTGTCCACTTTTGGGGCAAGAACTATGCTGGGGGTAACAGGTCCCATTTGAGTGCTAACTGGGTGCTTTGCCTCATCTTATGCTCACAACCACCCTCCGAGGCAGGGGTTCTTAACCTTTTTTGTTCCACAGACCCCTTTGCCAGTCAGGTGAAAACCATGGACCCCTTACTAAGTCCACACTGTTCTGTGTATTATTTAATAAATATAAACTGCAAGCAAGAGAGTCCAATCCATCGGCTGTATGGGATCAAAGCCCCCCTCAATTAGAGCTGGAGTGGACATCACCATCCAAGAATCCTCAGGATTGGGGAATGAACTATGGACTAGAGTGGACTTAATGGTATTCTACTATAGACTTATTGTGATTCTAGCAATGGAGGAAATTACAACACTGAAATGGAGGCAGTGGCCACTGGAGGCTCTGGGGACAGGGAGAGGGAAAAACAGGTGTAATACGGGGGCTTTTTTTGGGACTTGGGAATCATCCTAAATGACATTGCAATGACAGATATAGACCATTTTATATCTTCCCATAACCTGCAGAACTGTGTGGGAGAGAGTGTAGACTACAATGTGAACTATGGTCCATGCTCAGTGGCAATGCCCCAGGATGCGTTTATCAATTGCATTGAATGTGCTACACTAATGAAGGATGTAGTTTATGTGGGAGGGTGTGGGAGGTGTGGGGAGTGGGGCATATGGGAATCCCTATATTTTTTTGTGTAACATTTATGTAACCTAAGTATCTTTTAAAAAATAAAAAATATATATTAAAAATAAATAAATATATCACACTTGTACCAAAACGTCCCCACAAGAATAATATTTTTTTTGACTTTCAATTCAAGTTCATGGACACCTTCTTTAAGAACTCCTGCTCTGAGGTGAGTGCTATCATTACCCCCATTTTCCAGAAGAGGAAAAGCAAGGCTCCGAGAGGGGCGGAGACGTGCCCAAGGCCCCGCAGTGGTGGCCCTAGGCTTCCACTACTGGGAGGCCTCAGCCCCTCCGAGGGGAAGGGGATCAGAGGGAGAGGCCACTCACGTGGGTGTCGGTATTGAGGAAGTTGAGGCCATTATGGTTGATGGCGAGGATGCAGGGGGCTGGCACAGCGATGTTGCTGCAGCTCTGGACGAAGAAGAATGAGGAGCCGAACATGGGCAAGGCACTGAGGAGGCCTGGACGGAGACAGGGCTGCGGTCACCCACCGTGCCAGGCAGTGTTGGCCTGCGGCCTCCCCCACTGGGTCTCCTCCTTCCTCTCTGGCCTCCCCATCTCTGCCTCTTCCTCTCTCCCCATGTACAGCTTTCTTCCCTCACTTCCAGCTCTTTTTGCCCAGGGCCATCCCAACCCTAGGGGATGCCTGGTGAAAACTTGAACAAGAGTGTCCTCTCTGGGCAGGCTGGCTGGCAAAGAAAATGCCTTGAGAAAAAGGTAACCCTTCTGGGGTGGGAGAGGTAAAGAAAGATATCCTCTCCAGGGGCCCCTTCCTCTGAGCAAACACAGCCTTTGGTGAACTGGATTGCAGCCCCTACTTGTTTGCTAAGGTGCCCTTGTGCAGTGTTCAACCTGCACCACTGTACAGGGCAGGCCTCCCCATCCCCAAGGCTGCAGTGATATCTGTGTTCTGAGGATTTCCAATCTCCATCCCGGATCTGACACCAAGCTTCAGACCCAGCTGCCCCCAGGGACCCACAGGTCCTCACCTCCCCCCATCCTCACGGGGTCTCAGGCTGGTTCTTGGGGCCTTCCTAGAGCCTCCTCCCCAACATAGCTGTCACCGAGGCATGTCCATTTTGCCTCCTGACAGTCACCTGTCTCCATTCACCCTACCTGTCACCAGAACTCTGTCCAAACTCAGTCCCCATCTTCTCCACGCCAGATGCCTGCATTCAGGTGCCCTAGCCTCTCCCCCCAACCCCATGTATAAACCTAATGAGACTCCTCCCCCTATTTAAGTATTTTTGTGGTTCCCAAGAGCCCCCAGGGTAAAAAGCTCTGGGCTCGGCATTCAAGGCCTTCAGTAGCTCCAGTCACAGGCTGGGCTCCCCTAACTCCCCTGAGTCCAAACATCCTCCAGGCCTCTTCCCACAGAAGGCCTTTCTCCCAGCTTCCAGCCTCCAGGACCCCAACAAGCCCCAGTGGGCCCAGCCCCCAGCTCCCAGACTCTTACCCAGAAACTGGGCACGGGCCTGGTGGGGGCTGAGCGCCTGAGTCTGCTGCTGGTGCTGGCTGATGAGGCTGAGCCAGGCTGAGCCGGCCATCGTGCCAAAGAGCTGGGCCGGGATGTACCCCTGGACCTCCCGCCTGTGGTCAGAGAGAAAACCATTCCTGAGCGTCACAGCTGCAGGTGCTCTGCAGCCTGGTCTCAATCAATCCCCCACAGGATCACCTGTGAGGCAGGTGGTAGCGTCACCTGCAAAACGGGGATGTAATGATTATGGGTTGTGGATTAGTGTAATGTGTCCACACTGTCCCTTGGCACACAGCAGTTGCTTAATAACTGCTGGCCAGTACCACCAGGACCCCTGGGTGCACTGAAGCTCTGAGAAATTCATCCTGCCTGGTCCAGAGTTCTGCAATGGCTGAAGCTGGGAACTGAGACCCAAACCCAAGGTGGGTTTGTCCTTTGTAGATCCTGTCCCCAAGGAGAAGCCTATGGAACAGTGAGAAGCACATGTGGAGGGGGGAGGTGGGGAACTTCAGGGTGGGCAAAGCAACCACCCCAGCTGGTGGGAGGGCTGCTGGGGCCCCTCCAGTTCTAGGCCCTTCTCTTTGACACATGTTGTCTTCCCCAAGGCAGCCCCTTTCCCTCTCTGAGCATCTGGAAAATCTCAACAATGGTCCCAGCCCGTCCTGGCTGGCCTGGGAAGCAGAGCAAGGAAGAGCTGGGAGAAAATCAGTCTCCTGCAGAGAGCCCTCAGGGAACGTCTTCCTGTCTTCCTTCTAGTCTTTGCACATTTGCATCCAGACCCAGCCCCCCAGGTTTGAATCCTGGCTCCCTGACCTCTTAGCTGGGTAAACTTGGGTCAGCCATATGACCTCTCTGAGCCACAGTTTCCTCCTATGTGAGAGGAGAATACAAAGTGTGGCTGGGAAGATTAGCCGAGATAGTGCATGCTTTGCTTTGCAAGTAAGAACTCAATTATTTTTATCCACGGTTTGGATGACACCTTTGAGTACTTCCTGCTACTTTCACTTAAAATTAAAATTAAAACAAAACAAAACAAAATAAAATAAAATAGAAAGAGCTACTGATGTTTATAGCAGCATTATTCACAACAGCCAAAAGGTGGAAGCAACCCAAGTGTCCGTCAACCGATGAATGGATAAACAAAGTGTGGTATATACACACCATGGAATATTATTCAGCTGTAAAAAGGAATGAAGTTTTGGTCCATGTGACAACATGGATGAACCTTGAAGATGTCATGTGGAGTGAAATAAGCCAGGCATGAAAGGATAAATATTGTTGGTTCTCACTCATGCAAAGTAATTAGAATCTGCAAGTCAGAAATTAGAATACAGGTTACAGGGGCCAGGGTGGGGGTAGGGAACGAACGGGCAGTTAAAACTTCTTAGGAACAGCGTTTTTTTTTTTTTTTTTTTTTTAAGATTTTATTTATTCATTTATCCCCCCCTTGCTGCCTGTGCTCGCTGGGCCAGCCAACCACGCCGTGCGGGCGGGGGCGGGCCCGCCCCCACCAGGAGGCCCCGGGAACCGAACCCGGAGCCTCCCATATGGTAAACGGGAGCCCCACTGATTGAGCCACAGCCGCTTCCCATTAGGAACAGCGTTTTTGTTTGGGGTGATGGAAAAGTTTTGGTCATGGATAGTGTTGATGGTGGCACAACACTGTGACTGGAATTAGCACCACTGAATTATTTACTTGAAAGTGGTTAAATTGGGAAATGTTATGTCATATACATGATACCAAAATAAAAAATAATAATAACCCAAAGAACTGTACAATATAAAAAGTGATCCCTAAGGTTAATAATCAAAATTACAATGAGGGAAATGGATGTGGCTCAAGCCATTGGGCTCCCGTCTACCATATGCGAGGTCCAAGATTCAATTCCCAGGGCCTCCTGGTAAAAGGCAAGCTGGCCCGTGTGGACAGCTGGTGCAGCAAGATGATGCAACAAAGAGAGACACAAAAGAGAGACAATAAGAGATGCAGCAGACCAGGGAGCTGAGGTGGCACAAGAGTTTGAGCACTTTTCTCCACTCTGGAAGGTCCCATGATCGGTTCCTGGTGCCCCCTAAAGAGAAGACAAGCAGGCACAGAAGAACACACAGCGAATGGACACAGAGCAGACAGTGAGCTCAAAACAATGGTGGGGGGGTAATAAATAAATAAATAAATCTTTCAAAAAAATTATAATGATATGTTTTGTTTTGTTTTAAAGATTTTTTATTTATTTATTCATTTATCCCCCCCTTGCTGCTTGTGCTCGCTGGGTCAGCTAACCACGCCGTGCGGGTGGGCTTGCCTTCACCAGGAGGCCCCGGGAACCGAACCCGGGGCCTCCCATATGGTAAATGGGAGCCCTACTGATTGAGCCACAGCCGCTTCCCTAATGATATGGTTTTATCAATAGTAACAAAGGTACCCCACTAATGCAAAATGTTAATAATGGGGAAAACTGTGTATGTGTGCATTGGGGTGGGCGGTATTGGGAATGATGTACTTTCTGCATGATTTTTCTGTAAACTACAACTGTTCCAATTTTAAATATTATAACATGAAAAGAGCTTTACATTTGGATCCCTGACTGTGTTAGAAATGCTGGGATATACACGTGAACATACATTCTCTCATTTATTATTATTGATTCCAGCAGGTCTCAAAATGTGGTCAAGGGTCTGGGAGGTCAAAGCCATTATCATAATAACACTAGGGTATCATCTTCCCTTTTCAGTCTCATTCTCTCACGAGTATACAGTGTAATGTTCCAGGGGCAGCATGCCATGTGATATCAAAACAGATGGAATGCAAATGCAAATGTGCAAATCTAGATGTCTTCTATAAAGCCAGGCAGTAAGAGGACATGCAAAAAATAAAACAGTGCCACTCTTTTCACTAAACCACTTAAAAAAAAAAAAAAAGTGATTTTTCATAAAACTATGCTATTAATGTGGAATGGGTATATTATTGTTATTTTAACTGAATTGATAAATGAACATCTAAGCTTTTTTTTTTTCCAGTTTTCATTCTGAATAAGGTAAATATCTATAGCTATCACCCATACAAACAAAAGCTCTTTGGGGTCCTATTTTTAAGAGAGTAAAAAGATCCTGAGAGTAATACAGGCCATTATACAATTTTGTCAAACACTATAAAATGGTGGGGGGCAAAGTGTAAACCATAATGTAAACTATGGACCATGGTTAGCTGCAATGCTTCAATATGTGTTCATCAACTGTAACAAATATACCATACTAATGAAGGATGTTGTTAACGGGGGAAATGTGGGAGGGGGAGTGGGTAGGGTATATGGGAATCCCCTATATTTTCAATGTAACATTTACATAATCTAAAACTCCTTTAATAATAAAAAAAGAAAAAAAAGTAATTTTGATTGATCACATTTTAGTTTTACTGCTGTCATTTAATTGATGTTTTTTATTGAACTTTGATATTACTATAATTTCTAGGGTAGTATTTTAGAAATACATATTTCTTTAATATAGCTGTTCTGAATAATTCCATTTCCTTGGATTCTGTAAAATAAGATAATTAAATATTGTGTAAAAAATAAATTCTGAGACTAAAAGTTTGAGAATGACTGAATTATACCATTAGCATTAATCGCATCTTTGAGAACATGTTTAAAGGCCACCTAATTACCCATAATTTATTCAACAAATCCCCTATGCTTGGATATTGAGGTTACTTCCAATTTTTAGCTGCTTTTGGTAATGCCACAATGAATATTTTTGCCCTGGACCACAGGGTTTGCACGTTCTGCAAGTTTTATGTGTGTTTTTTTTTTTTTTTTTTTTTAGATTTTTTAAATTTATTTATTCATTTATCCCCCCCCTGCTGCCCGCGCTCGCCGGGTCAGCCAACCACGCCACGCGGGCGGGCTTTTGCCTTCACCAGGAGGCCCCGGGAACCGAACCCGGGGCCTCCCATATGGCAAACGGGAGCCCCACTGATTGAGCCACAGCCGCTTCCCTATGTGTGTTTTTTAATAATTAAATTTGCTCTGAGGTTTTAGTGCCAGTCAAAAGCAATTTGCCATGGTGAGGGTGGCAGGATCCAAGGTCATCTGGTGAGGTGGAGGACCTGGCCCCAAGGTCAGGACAGCCCCTCCCCCACACAGCTCAGTAGTCAGAGAGAGGAGCATGGGGGGGGGGGGCTGGGCAGCTCCACAGATTTCAAGGGATAGAGGAGCGCTGGGTTGCCCACCCATCCCGGCTCAGGCAGGTGGGCCACCAGGTGGGCCGATGCTTACACACTGGGCAGGTAGAAGTGGTCCTTGGCACGGTGCTGCAGCGCGGCCAGCTTGGATACCTGCTGCAGCTGCTGCTCACTGGGCCTGCCGGCCGGTACACTGCTAAAGAGGCCCTTCAGGTAGTCAGGCAGCACCTGTGAGGGTCATGCAGGTGAGGGCTTGCCTGGCTGGCACAAGCTCGGGCATCCCACTGGAGGCGATCTGGAGACAGGCAGTTTTAATTGCGCCAGCTCCAATCTGCTCCTGCAGGTGAGATTGCCTGTCACATTCCTGGGCAGGGTCCGGGCTGGTGCCAGCAGGTCCATTAGTCCAGAACTTGTCACACATGAACATGCCCCCCCAAAGTCACCTACAGGGCTGGTGACTACAGCTTACTGGTCAACCCTCAGGGACAGCAGTGGTTGCTGGAGGCTGGGGGACTGGGACATGGGAGTGATGGCTTCACGGTAAGGAGCTTTCTTTCTGGGGTGATGAGAATGTTCTGGAACTAAATAGAGGTGGTGGTTGCACAACATTGTGAATGTACTAAAAGCCACTGAATCGTACACTTTAAAATAGTTACTTTTATGTTCATTACCTCCATTTTAAAAACAACAACAACAGATTGCCGGGCTGCACCCCCAGAGATTCTCATTCAGTAGATCTGGGTTGGGACTTGAGAATGTGCATCTTAACAAGTTCCCCCGGGAGGCCGCTGAGTCCACAGCCTACAGTGCATGGCACCAGAGCCGACTGCTCAGGGCGGGTATCCATAGCGACACCACGTGGTCGCAAAAGTTAAGTGACTATTGTTTGTGGACTCACCGTAAAAGGTAGCACCGGTTACACCAAAACACCTGCGCCCGGTCCCAAGTGCCTGCCACGTATTTTGGCACAGCAGGTGTGGTAGATGAAAATAAGAGAGGGGCTTGGCACCCTGTCATGCTGCTTTAGCATCTTTTTTTTTTTTTCAACTCCTAAATATATATACATCTTTTTGCTTCAGCATCTTAGACTCAGTTGTTTGGTCCCTCAGCGACCACCCCCGACACCTGCTAACACAAGATAAACAGCTTCTCTCACTCCTCCCTGCATCCCACCTGGGTTCGTGCCTCCACGAGCCTCCTGACATGTTTCCCCGTGGGACCCTGTGAAGCTGGCGGCTCCTCTCTGTTCTAGGAGTCCTGCATCCTAATAAACCTTTCTTTCACACATCTCCGGTGTCACTCGTCCTTGTCACACCTGACTATCTATATAAAGATCCAACCTCTACAAAACATTTTTTTTGTAAAAAACCCTTGATCTTGACTTAGAGGACCAGCAAGTCTCCAAGGAAAAGAACATGAAGACAAAAATAACAACCCTAGCCAAACACAGCTCAGGCCTTTGTGAGAGGAAAAGGTCAAGGGCCCAGAGGAAGAGGCAATCTGGGGAAAAGAGGAGAGCGGGGAAAAGAGGAGAGCTGAGAAAAGAGGAAAAGAGGTGCTATTTGGTGGGAAGCCTTGCAGTGGGGTGGAGGGGAGGCTTAGAAAGGCAGAGACACAGGAAAGGGTAGACCGACTGGAGGTGACAACATGCACCGGGGCCAAGGGATCAGGCAGTGAGGGTGACAGAGACTTGACTTGTCTCCCGGGAAATTTGAGCGGGGCATCAAACGCCAAGGCTGAGGAGTCTGACCTCACGGGCCCGGAAGGTTCTAGAGTGGCTGACCTGGTTGTAGTGCATTGTCACATACAGCTCGTTCTCGAACTTGAGCGGCTGATCCCAGAGCGTGCGCCGGAACCAAAGCATGTAGCCGCCGTCCACCCGCTCCATCTCCGAGGCCACGTCCAGGATGTAGGCGCGGCGGCTGAGCGGGCACACATGCTGGCCTGTGGAGAGCCGGAGGAAAGGCTGGCAGGGCCATGTGTGTGGACCTCAGCCAGGCACCGAGGGGACACCTCACCTTGGGCACCAGTCTCCTTATTAAAGGAGAGAAGAGTTGTGGCATGGAGTGCCCAGTGTTTTATTAAAACGAATGGTCCTTGGGAAGCGGCTGTGGCTCAATCAGTAGGGCTCCCGTTTACCATATGGGAGGGCCCGGGTTCAGTTCCCGGGGCCTCCTGGTGAAGGCGGGCCCGCCCGCGCGGCGTGGTTGGCTGACCCGGTGAGCACTAGCAGCAAGGGGGGGATAAATGAATAAATAAATAAAATCTTTAAAAAAAAAAAAAAAAAAAAAAAAAAAAACACGAATGGTCCCAGTTCAAGGCTACAAGTGATGCTCCATTTGGCTCAAGGAGGAGGCCTGCCTGTGTCTGGGAAAGTGCCCTGGGTTATACTCAGAGAAAGCTCCAGCCCCTTCCAGAGGAGACTGGGGACAAAGAGAAGCCTGATGGGCTTCAGGTCACAAGACCCAGCGAGTGCCTTTCAGTGGAATTCCTTCCAGAGAGATGCCTAATGCAAGGTCTGGGCTGGGGAGTTGGGACTACCCAGTGAACACGTCAGGAGGGTGGGAACACCGGTGTCTGGCAATGACTGGGCATCAGTCTGCGGGAGAGTTCAGGTTTCCTGTCCCACACTGACTTTTCTGCCACCTGCCTCACACATTTGGTAACATTTTACCAAAGAGGAAAAACTGTGTGATGACAAGAACCTGGGCTCCAGAGGCCAGACTGCCCGGGTTCGAATTCCAACGGTGAGACCTCGAGTAAGTCACTTCACCTCTGTCTAGGCTGAATAACGGCCCCCTAAAATATCCACATCCTAATCCCCTAAACCCCGGAATTTGTGGATGTTATTGTACATGGCAAAAGAGGGTTTTGCAGATGGGATTGAATGAAGGACCCTGAGACAGGGAGAGTCTTCTGGATGGTCCAGGTGGTTCCGATATCATCACGTGGGTTGTTATAAGGTCAGGGTGGGAGAAGGAGATGTGGCAACTCAAGCAGAGGGAGGGAAGGAGATATGATCACAGAAGCAAAGGTCAGAGAGAGGGAGGGAGATTTTTTTTTAAAGAGAAGTTGTAAGTTTACAGAAAAATCATGCATTAAATTAAAGAGCGAGAGATTTAAAGATGCTAGGCTGCTGGTTTTGAAGATGGAGAGAGGAGCTCCAAGCCAAGGAATGTGGGCAATCTCTAGCAGCTGAAAAAGGCAAGGAAACAGCTTCTCCTCTAGAGCCTCCAGAAGAAACAGAGCCCTGCCCTCACTTAAATTGTAGGACTTCTCACCTCCAAACTATAAGATAATCATTTGTATTGTTTCAAGCCACTAAGTGTGTAGTCATTTGTTGGAGTGGCAATAGGTGAATAATATAACCTCCTTGGGCCTCAGTTTCCCCATCCACTTCATAGGGTTGTCGTAGTGATCAAAAGAGCTCATAGGGAAGTGGATGCAGCTCAAGCTATTGGGCTCCTGTCTACCATATAGGAGGTCCAGGGTTCGATTCCCGGGGCCTCCTGGGAAAAGGCGAGCTGGCCTGTGCAGCCAGCTGGCCCAAGCGAAGAGCTGGCCCGCAAGGAGTGCTGGTTTGCACAGAGAGCTGGCGCAGCAAGATGACACAACAAAAAGAGATACAGAGGAGAGACAATAAGAGACGCAGCAGGCAAGGGAGCTGAGGTAGCGCAAAAGATTGAGCGCCTCTCTCCCACTCCGGAAGGTTCCAGGATAGGTTCCCGGTGCCGCCTAAAGAGAAGACAAGCAGACACAGAAGAACACACGGAGAGCAGACAGCAAGTGCAAAACAGGTGAAGGTGGGTGGAGGGGAATAAATAAATAAATAAATCTTTAAATAAAAAAAAAGAGCTCATAGAATTATGTGCTGTGAACTGGGCCTAGGACACAGGATCTGCTCTGGAAATGTCAGCAGCTGAGACCTTTTTGGGACCCACTCCTGTAGGATGGAGGGCACACAGTTTGGGGACAGAGATGGCAGTGGCAGGAGCTGGTCAGAGGCGGCTGGAGCTGACCCACTGGGAGGCAGGAAGCAAGACCAAGGTCTAGAAGGGGGTGGACAGCAGGTGGACAGCGCTTGGGTTCCATGGCAGTCCCCCAGGGTCCCAGAGGGCCCTAGTGAGACCACGGGAGAGGACTCCTGTAGCCACAATTAAGAAATAGGATGTAGGAACAGTGCTCAGACTTTTGGGCCTATTAAGGATATAAGCTCCTTGAGGGCAGGATGATGTCATCCCACATCACCCCCAGCCCCAGCAGCACCCAACAAGGAATCAGAGGATTCCTGTCCTCCATGAACTCCCAGTCTGGGAGGTGAGACAGACTCGAAGCCAAAACAAGGCAGAGCAGGAAACGAAGGGCTGGGAGGGCTCAGTGGACAGAGAGGTGCTTCCATGAGGGGGTGGGATGGGGTCAAGTGGCTTCTTGGAGAAAGGCCTGGTGGTGGGAATGAGCCCAGCAGTCTCGGTCTTCCTAGCCACTCACCTCGGTTGGTGACAATGAAGATGACGTACTCGTCAAAGGCCTCGCTGCGTGTCAGAGCCATTTCTGCACAGATCTCCTCCACCACGTCCAGGGCCACCTGTGTGTGTGTGGGAGGGGCAAGGTGTGCAGGGGTGGTCCTGACTCCACTCCCCCCGAGGTGGAAAACCAAACCCCTAACCCTGCCGAGGTCTCTGAATCATGCAGGGACAGGGCACAGCCTTGGGAGTCTGAGAGACACGAGTTCGAATCCTGTCTCTCATCCGCCCTGCGCCCCTGACGGGAGGTATAAGTTCTCCGAGCCTCAGTTTGTGCTTTTGCAAAACAACTCCTGCCTCTGGGGCTGTGTGAGAGTCTGGGAGATGCTCAGCACCCTTGGGGGCCTACCCCCACCCCAGGAGGCTGGGGTGCCTCTGCCCTTCCAAGATAGCCTGCCCAAGCTCCTAACTTACAGTGCACGTTTTGATTTTGAGATGGCGTTCAAGGCCTCCGGGAAGAAGGAAGAGCTGCCTCTTGGAACTTCGGCCGGCCTGGATGTTGGAGGAATGGGAGGGACAAGAGGCCGGGTCTTGAGCCTGGGGTCCTGGTGGTCCCCAAGCTCAGGGGTCCCAGGCAGGCTCATGCAGGACCACAGGCACATACAAGGGAAGTCTCTGCCAGGGCTCCTGTCTCAAGTCGACCCCCCACCCTGGCCCAGAGCTCACCAGCATGGCCCGAAGCTCCATGCTGCTGGGGAGCTCTAGACGGCCCCCAAATCGCAGGGTTTTCTGTAGGTTCTGCTCACAGGCCTTGGCAATCCCTGCAGAGACAGGGGGTCAAATCTTCGCCCGTGGTAGGCTGCAGTCCTGAGTCCACCACATCGTCTCCCTCATTTTATAGAGGAGGTACAGAGATTCGCCCAAGGTCATGAGCGGAGCCAAAGTGTTGGATTTGAACCCAGGGTACCTGACTCCACCCCTCACATGGATAAGGCCTTTTGCCTATCCCCCAAGTCCCCTTGGCTGTCTGTAAGCTCTGGAAACGGCTCTCACCCACATTGATGCAGTGGGACAAGAAGCTGGGTCAGAGGCCCTGGTAGTCCCTGTAGCAGTTTAATATTATTGATGAATTCCAAAAAGAAATATTGGATTATGTTTGTAAACTGGTTTTTGTCTCTGGGCATATTAGGGTGTATTGGATTCAGAGGTTTCACTTTTACTTGATTAAATAATGATTAAGGCTTTGATTGGGATACGTCAGTAAGACATTGCATCCCTGCCTCCTTGGTGGGCAGGGACTCACAGAGAAACCACATTGCAGAGAGCGGAGTTTAGCGTTTTGAGATGGAGCCTAGAGAAGGAAGCACACAGAGGAGCTCGGTCATGAGGAAAGAGAAGTCCCCAGGAAGAGAGACGAGCCATTTGCCTGATAATTTGCAGCTACAGAGACCAGAGAGTGAGCAGCTGAGCGCAGAGAGAGGCAAACCCCGTGAAGAGGAGGAATCCAGGAAGCCTGAACCCTGGCAGACGTCGGCAGCCATCTTGCTCCAACATGTGGCAGTAGAATGGTGAGGGAAGTAACTTACACTTTATAGCCTGGTTACTGTAAGCTTCTATCCCCAAATAAATCTATAAAAGCCAACAGGGGGGCGGATGTGGCTCAAATGGTTGGGCGTCCGTCTGCCATATGGAGGGACCTGGGTTCGATCCCCGGGACCTCCCGGTAAAATAAAAAAATATATATATATAGAAGGCGCATGGGCTGCCAGGCTCTGTGTGCAGCTGAGCCGTCGGGCCCTGGGAGCCATGCAGCAGGATGATGACGTAACAGGGGAGAGACAAGACGAGATACTCCGAAAGCTCCAGAAGCCAGGAGCTGAGGTGGCGCAGGCAGCAGAATACCTCTCTCCTACATCGGAGGTCTCCAGGATCGAATCCTGGTGAAGACTGGAGGAGGAGGATGAGAAGAGATGGCAGGAAACAGATACAGAGAATTGCCCAGCAAATGGACACAAAACAGCAAATGGGGAACAGGGGGTTTAAAATGGATAAAGTAAATAAATAAAATCTTAAAAAAAAAAAAAAAAAAAAGCCAACAGGTTTCTGGTATTTTGCATCAGCACCCCTTTGGCTGACTAATAGAGGCCCCAAGACTTGGGGTCCCAGGTATGCTCATGCAGGACCATGTGCATGCACGAGGGGAGTCTCGGCAGGGGGCTTCTGTCTCAAGCCAACTCCCAACCCCGGCTTTGCAGACATGGCTGGCCCTGCAGCTGGGAAGCCCCCTGCCAACCCCTTCCTCGCCCAGACACACCGGGGCAGAGAAGCCCACTCTTGGTGCTCCAGTTCTCTGGGTTAAGCAGTGTCCTCACCAATGACTATTCTGAAATGGGGATTCCTCCAGGGAGGGGATGAGTCAAGGGGTCAGGGCACTTCCGCTGCCTTCATGGACCTGGAAGCCCCTCTTTGGGCTTGGGAATGCTGTTAATTGAATCAAAGAGGCTGATTCAATGGCAGAGGGGGCAAGGGCCCCTACTTCCTTCATGGCTTCCATGGAGACTGCAGGGGCCCCAGCCTCTTTCTTGGGGGGTGGGGTGCGCAGAGGATGCTATGGAAACAGGACTGGGAGTGGAACCTGGGGAGCAGCCCCTTCCTCAATACTACAGGGGTGGGGAAGGTACACACCTTGTCACCAGCTTTGGGGCTCCCCATGCCCAAACCCGCTCAAGAGCCTTGCCACAAAAATATTACAACTTATAGTTAACAAAGATATTGTAATGTTTTTATAGCAAAAGCAAAGAAGGTTCTATATTAATGCTAAAAGCAAAAAAAAAAAAAAAAAAAAATTGGGTTTAGTTTTATGAGATAAGAATATGATTAAGTTTTCTTTCTCTCTTCATTTCTTTCATTAACAAGGAGACTTTGATTATATTATTTAACCCATCTGAGTTCATCTGTGTATCTTTTTGAATGCTAAAGGAAAAAATGTTTATTTTTACAATGAGATGAGATAAAAGTGCCTGGACAGAAATTTTTGGAGTAATACTTCCATAACTTGTTAAGCTGCCTTTTGCCTGTTATTATATTTTTTGAATTTGAAATAAAGTTTGAATTTACAAAAAAAGAGACTTTCCAATTCCCCACAGTCAGAGAAGCTGGGCTCACCCCAGCACTGCAGTCTCTTCCCCACCTTACTCTCTCTTCTCACAAGCACCCACTCATTTGCACCTCCCAGCCTGTGCTCCTGACACTGGGCCCACCTGGAAACCGCTCCCATGTGTCCAGGACCTAGAGTGAAACCTCCTCCACCAGGAAGCCTGCCGTGACCTGCCCCCGGCTTCCCTCCCCCTTCCCACCAAGCCCAGCGCCTGCGGGACCTCTACAGGTGTTTGAGCAGTAACTTAATATTAGGAAACACGGCCCAAGTTTCCCTTCCGTTGGCGGCCCACCCAGTTTCCACGGGCGGAGAGACACAGCCATGGGTGCCCACTTGCTGACCCCTCTCACCCTGGAATGGCAGGCCGGGGGTCCGGCTGGCATATTGGAGGAAGCGAACGAGGTGGGGCCGGAGGACGTCTGAGCAACTGTGGTAGGCAGCCACGATGTACAGCAGTCTCCAGCCTCGCTGGCAGCTGTCCCTGCGAGGACACACGCACAGGGCTGTGTCACACATGGCTGTGGCACTGGAGAGCCGGGCCAGAGGTCTCCTGGAATGAGTCTGGAGGTCTCCAATTCACAGGCATGCAGAAGGTATGCACTGCTTGGGAACCCAGGGTGAGAGGCAGGGAAGGAAGGGGGCTGAGGCAAAGAAACAAATTTTCCCCAGATGGAGGATATCACTGGGGAGCTTTCTGGGCGAAGGTCCTTGAAGAAGGCCAGGGGTTCGGAATCTGCTACGGCTGTGCAAAGGTAGCGCCAGGTAACGCCTGGGCCGTGGACTAGGGTAGAGAGAAGCATGGTGGTTCCAAAAGTCCTGGGGGGGCGGGGTAGAAGGCAAGTGGAAGAAGTAGAGGAAAGTGGGCCCAATGGTAACAAGAGCAGGGCACACATTGGGCACCTCCTGTATGCTGGCCCTGCGTGAGCCGAGGTAACTTGTCCTCACACTACATCTGAGGGGACTTCTGGACTTCCATTGGGGAAAAACTGCCCTCTCTAGGTAGTTGCCCAAACTGTGTTTTGGAGATGGGCAGGGACCATCATCACTTAGAACACTAACAGTGATTGGTTTACGGATGACCAGAAGATCCAGGTCCAGCCAATTAGAGCACAGCATCCCTCTGGCTATAGTGATTGGTTTGAGGATGGGCATGTGACCCGGGTCTAGCCAATCAGAACACTGTACCTCCCCTCTGGTGGTTGGTTCAGGGAGGGCAGGTGACCAAGCCAGGCTTTTGTTGTAAATATTGGGTCTGGAAATCTTGCTTTCCTGTGGGTTTGCTGAGCTCAGATGACTCCCTGGAACTGCCACCTTGCCAACCTATGGGAGGGGCTGCCTGGGGATGATATCAATGCAGAGAAAAGCAGGACCAAGAGATGAAAAAAAGCTGCTCCCTTGTGACACCTGGATTCAGATATGCCTGAAGTCATATGCTTACTGAGTTTTCTGTTACCTGAACCATTAACTTCCCTTTTTTGCTTAAATCAGCTTGAGCTGCTGTCACTTGCAACTAAGAATCCCAACTTACACAGCATCATTGCCATTTCACAGAGGGGGCTATTGAAGCTGAGAGAGCAGAAATGGGGGAATGGATATAGCTCAGTGGTTGAGCATCTGCCTCCCACGTACAAGGTCCCAGGTTCAATCCCCAGTACCTCCTAAAAAAAAATTTTATATAAAGGAGAGCAGAAATGACTTGCCCCACACATCCAAGAATATGTGTTCTGCCTATTGAGTGAGAAAGAGAACGAGGTGGAGAGAAGCTGGGATGGAACAGGCCTGGGGCATGGGGGGTCCTTCCTGGAGCTTGTGGACCCATGCAGGGAGGCATAAGGGCCCAGTCCACTCACTGTTTGGTGCTTGTGTTGTCTGTGACCTGCTTCACGACTTGGCAGTAACATTCATCCCGCATGACCTCATGGTCTGCACACAGCTGGAGAGGGGACAGGCTGGGTCACATGGCAAGGATGTGCTGGGGGGTGTGCCACATATCAGCAGGCACGTAAGAACGGGGGTGGGCACCACCCACAAGAGGCACTCCTCTTTGGACCACAGGAGAAACTTCCCACCCCGATGTCCCGCAACTCTGTTTGGCAGATGGGGAAATGGAATCCCAGAGGAGAAGGGAGGAGAGCCAGCAGGACTGACCTTCAGGAGGGTGCAAAGTACATCCAGTTCGCTCTGGCCCTTCAGTGGGGCATCCCCCATAAACCTCATCACAGCTGTAGAAAGACCTATCTTGCTCAGGCCCGCAGGCACTGCCCACCCCACCCCCAGGGGCCCTCCCTGGGAAGCTTCTGGCTAGGGGCAGCATGGAGCTTCTGTTCTCTTAAAGGGGCCCCACTGCCTGAGAACTAGAGAGCAGTGGTGATGGAAGGGGTCCCACCAGCTCAGAACCCTGGCTGCCAACCCGCCACCCCCCCCACACCTAGGAACATGTCGACCGCCATCTTGTTGAGGCTGCTGTTGCTGAGTTCAATGAGGGATTCCTGGAGCGGGGTCTGTGACGGGAGGAAAGGGTTGAGTGTTGTTTTTTTTTTTTTTTAAGATTTTATTTATTTATTCATTTATCCCCCCCTTGCTGCTTGTGCTCACTGGGTCAGCTAACCACGCCATGCGGGCGGGCTTGCCTTCACCAGGAGGCCCCGGGAACCGAACCCGGGGCCTCCCATATGGTAAACGGGAGCCCTACTGATTGAGCCACAGCCGCTTCCCTAAAGGGTTGAGTGTTGAAGCAGAACAGAAGAGGATGCAGTGTGTTTTGAGGCCAGATAACAGCAGGAGGGTGCATATCACTAAAAGCTGGGGACAGACACTGCCCCTGGGAGGAATCCAGGCCCCTCTGGGTGCTGCAATTGGGTCTGAGAGCTGGGGAGGAGGGGGTCTCGAGGAGGACAGGGCTGTTTGTCCCAGAGGCCTGGGAGGGGGCTCTGGCATCACCATTTTCCAGATGGGGAAGCTGAGGCCTGGGGCGGGGCACCTTGGTGAAGCAAAGTATGTCCTCCAAGGCTCTGGACTCCGGGCACTCCTTGGATTTCAGCCTGAGGCCATCCCTGCAACAGGAGGTGGAGGCTACTGACCAGTCCTGTCTCCCCGTCTCGGCTATGTCCCTTTTTCCACACGGGGAACACGGGAACGCTCTGGATCCAGTGTGGGTCAACCATGCAGATAGCACCCCCAGAGGCTGAGGCTGCAGCTGGGCCTCACACCTAGGGGAGTCTTGTCAGAGGGGGGGTCGCCCCGCAGCCCACAGCGTGGGAGGCCGCAAGGAGCCCCAGACCCGCCACTCACTGGGCTCTCCTCTGTGGGTCTCGGAAATACTTCTGGGCAAATTTGAACATTGTGTGCGGTGGCGGGGCCAGGACGTCCTCAGGATGGTCACCGGAGTCGACCCTGGCTAGGGGACCCTGCGGGAGGGGAAGGGAGAGGAGGGGCAGGGCTGCAGATCTGGCACCCGGGGCCGCCCCGCCCCGGCCACACCCCGCCTAGCCCCGCCCCCGGCACCTGTCTGGATCCGCCCCATCCAGTTGGTCCCGCCCACTCGGCTTGGCCACACCCACCGCGTGCTCGGCTGACCTCGCCCCCATCCCACTGGCCTCGCCCCACCACCCAGCCCTTTCTTGCCCCCATTGGCCTGCCCAACTTCCTTGTCCCTTCTGACCCCACCGTCCTCACTTAATTTGACTTGCTCCACCCCAAAAGCCTGACCCCGCCCCTCTCACCCCATCCTTGTTGGCTTTACCTGGAAGGGGGCTGGTCCCTCGACCTGGTCACAATCCCCCCCCCATGTTTAGCTGACCCCCACTCTTCCCTACCCCATTGTGCCACACCTCCAACCTTCTCTGGCCACGCCCCAGGGGCCTGGGCTGACCTTGCTGTCACCCCCCTCCGCATCGCGCGGACCCGCTCGCCGTCTCCGCCCATCACCCAGGCCCCGCCCACCCAGGCCGTCCCCCTCCCCCCCCCCCGGGCCTCACCTGTCTCCTGCGGCTCACCTCCCGGGCCGCGGCAGTGGAGGCCACGGCGGCAGCCACGGCGGCGGCCCGACCCCGGCCTGGCTCGGCCGGCAGCTGCAGGAAGTCCGGGGCGGCCGCGGGCTGCACCAGCTCTGACGGGAAGCGGCCCACGCGCCCGTGGATGGCCCCGAACCGCCAGCCTAGGGGGCGGGGAGAAAGGGTCTGAGGCAAACGGGAGGGCTGTCTTGGGATGGGGGGGGAAGGCGCTTTTTAGGGTCACGCGAGTGTCCCTCTGCGAGGGAAGCTCTGCCCTGAGCCCATTTCACAGATGAGGAAACAGAGGCTCAGGGCTCAGAACAGTAGTGGGAGGTGGAGCAGAAAGAGAAAGCAGCTTTTGTGGACGCAAAGGTGGAAGACCCAGAGAAAGCCTCAGACCACAAAATGGAAAGCCTTGAGCCCGTGGAGATCCCCCCAAATACGCAGGCAGGGGGCCCGGCTGGATGGCTACCAGAAGGGACAGACAGGCCAAGGCGGGGCATCTTGGGAGATGGTCCCTTTGGGACACCGAGATCTCCCCCTCTCCAGGGGTTGTCTACAGTGTAGGTGCATGAAGCTCGGATGAGTCCTGTTTGGGTTTCCAGATGGGGGGGTATCCCGGGATGCCCACCGAAGTCGGGGCCCCGGCGCCGCAGCTCCTCCAGGTATACGACCTTCTTGCGGACAACGCAGCCGGCGCTGTAGCCTGTGGGCGGGGCTTACGTCAGCACCTGGGGAAAGGGCCATGGTCCCGCTCTCCTCCAGTGAAGCCCCGCCCTGCGCGGCGCTGACCCACGCGGGGTGGCTCCAGGGGCTGCAGGTGGATGATGTCGCCCTTGTGGAAGGCCAGCAGCGCCGGGTCCTCCGGCAGGAAGTTCCTCACAGCCACCACGTAGTCGGAGTCCTGGGTCAGCCAGGGGGCAGCAGGGTGAGGGGCTTGTAGTCCTCTCAGAGGCCTGGGGCCACTCCCCTGCCCCTCCCATAGGCTCCTCCAGCATCATGGTAGGGGGAGGGGAGGAAGCATTTCCTAGGCTAGTAGGGGGAAGGGCATTTCAGGTGGAAGGAACAGCCTGGAGAAGGCCTGGGGACAGGAGTCCAGCAGGACACACCCAAATGCCTCACCCACCCAATCACTCATCAAACCTTCCCCAGCAAGGCCCTTCCTGGGCCAGCTGCTGGACAGAGGTGGCCTGCTCTAGGCCTGGGGGTGGCTGCCCAATCTGGGCAGCATGATCAGTGCTGGAGAGTGAGGGATACAGCTAGTTATCTCAGAGGAGATGCTGTGCCCACCCCTGCCGCGGTGCATCAGGAAAGGTTTGCTGTAGGAGCAGACAAAAGGCAGAAAGGGCATTCCAGATGGAAGGCACGGCCTGTGCAAAGGCCCGGAGGCATCAGAAAGTCTAAGGAGAGGACACTGGCCCACATTCATACATGCACACGTCCCAAGGCAGGCATGGCTGGTATATGTCTCAGGTGGGAGAGAACTGTTTTGGGGCCCTTGACCCCCTGGGATAAGTGTCTGGACAAGGGATCCCTTGACCTTTTTCAGCTCCAGGATGAAGTCATCCACCAGGGCCTTGACCTGGTGAGCTCGTGCTGAGAAGAGGATGACCTTCTCGCTGGCCAAGTTGAACTCCAGCATATTCTGGGAGGGGATGGTCACAAACAGGATGTCCGCAAAGCTGCAGGTCAGGAGGGTGATGTGAGGGCATGAACTTCATGGCCACAGGGGGCCCCTCACCCCTCCTTCTCCTGCCATCCATCTTCCCCCACCCACCAACCCAGTCTCACCTGTCTGCCACCAGGTGCTCTCAGCCCTATCACGCCAGCCCCCATGTGTGGGACCTCTCCTCTCTGATCCCCTCTGTGGCCCCAGCCTCATTTCCTATCACCCTGGTAACTAACACTCCAGCCCCTCTCCACCCCTTGTCGTTTGGGCCAACCTCCCGGATTTTGTCCACACAAATCCGTCTCTTTCACCCATTGGCCAAATTCTCCCCATCTTCCCAAGCTTTTGCCCAACGGGTGAGCAAGTTTCCTTCCCTGTCCTCATGTTATAAAGAACAAAAGAGGAGTCGGATGTGGCTCAACTGGTTGGGCGTCCGTCTCCCATATGGAGGGACCCGGGTTCGATCCCCGGGACCTCCCGGTAAAAAAAAAAAAATAAAATAAAAATAAAATTAAATTAAAAAAAAGAACAAAAGAGGGGGGCGGATGTGGCTCAAATGGTTGGGCGTCTGTCTGCCATATGGAGGGACCTGGGTTTGATCCCCGGGACCTCCCGGTAAAAAAAAAAAAAAAAAAAAAAGAACAAAAGAGGCTGCTGGCAGGGTACCAGAACTTGGTAATTTACAGCACACTTGCCTCACTGTACCAGCAGGGCTCGGCTGGGGCCTCAGAGATAGGATGGGGGAGTGGGCTTCTCACTCATCCCCTTCCTGGCTGTGTAAGTCAAGATTGTCTGTGCCTCAGTTTCCCGCCTCTCTAAAATGGGTTCTATTAAAGGGCTTGGCACAGGCCCTGGCACGTCACAGGTACTCAGTCAGCAGCTGTCCGAAGGTCCCACAGTCCCAGTCTCCAGGCAGCCCGACTCCTGCCGCATGCCAGTCACCTGTATGTGCGCAGGACCTGCAGCTGCCCACTGGCCTCGCGGTCGCCCTTGACCATCCTCAGGAGTTTGACACTGTTGTGAGATACAGCTAGGATCTGCACACCTGTGCCCACGCTGCCCTGGGGGTGGGGAAGAGGGGCACGTGAGGGTCTTCTAGCCTCATCCTTGAATCCCCCAAGTAGGTGGGTGGGTGGGGGGTGGGAAGGGGCTCGCACCGTGGCAGGGAAGAGGCGGGAAAAGTAGACCTCCCAGCTGTCGCGGGCGACACTGACCACCGCCCGTTTCACACTCTCTGTCACCAAGGGCCGTTGCGTGTCCAGCTGGTTCTGGGCTAAAGGAGGCCAGGGGGGTCAGGACCCTCTCCCCACCCCACCCTGGCACCCAGCAGGAAGTGTGTTCTCGCTGGGCATGTTGGGAAACTGAGACCCAGGCTCAGGCAGGGTGGCCAGGTCCACCTGGCACGTTGGAGGCAGAGGAAGCTCAAACATTCACCTGGCCCCTTGTGAGAGGCCAGGGCAGAGCAAGGAGGAGGTCTGGGGGGCAAACTGGAGGCAGGCTGAGGCTCTGGCTGCCCCCTACCCCCTGACAACGCTCCTCCCCTTCCCCTGCAATACCAAATAGGGCCTTCATCAGGAGCCTCTCATCCTGGGAGATCCGCAGGCAGGCCTCAGAAAACGTGTCATGCAGGATCTGTGGGAATGGGCATGATACAGGTTAACCAGGCTGGACTGTTGTGGGGTAAGTGGGAATGTGGGAGGGGGTATCCCATTTATGCAACAAAGGGGTCATCTATAAACTCAAGCATATGTGTCAATCAGATCCCACCTCAAGGGACCCTCTCTTCTCACCGTGCATGCCACCCCTCCCAGGCCATGGACTCCTAAACTATCCGTTGGGGCTCAGATTTGTTCCCCCATCATAGCTTGGACCAAGTGGTTAGATCGAATTGGGGGCTCGCTGACCCTGTCTGCAGGGCCAGGGAACTCAGTAGAGCAGCCCTGCACCCCAGCCAAGGACTCCAAGGCCCAGAGTGAAGGAGGCAGAATTTGCAGCCAGCCTATTCTCTGTGCCATGGATTGCCCTGCTCCGGAGACTGAGGCAGAAAGGGAAGAGAGGACCTCACCTGCCGGAACAGGAGGTCTAGCTGCACAGGATGGCTGTAGCTGTCCTTGGGGTAAAACACCTGCGGGGGCAAATCTTCAGTGGGCACCTGCCAGCGGTCCCTCACCTGCCTTTACACCAGGCCCCGCCCCCAGGGTACAGCCCCGCCCCTTTCCCGCCCTTTGGGTCTCTGACTCGCTCACTAAATCCAGCTCTGACCTGAGCCCCGCCCTGCCGCGTTCCTGACCCCGCTCCCTGTCTGTGGTCCCGCCCCGGCCCTAGCTTCTGCCCCGGGGTACCTCTTTGCGCAGGAAAATCCGCCAGGGGGCGTCCTGATAGCCGTAGAAGTTGGGATTGCCGAGGCGGTGCAGCCGCGTCTGCACGGGTTCCTCCGGGGGCTCCAGCGACCGTGAAGGCAGTGCTGGGGAGCGTGGGGCAGGGGTCAGGGCTGTCTCGGGACTGCAGGGGAGCGTGGGGAAAGGACCGAACCACAACCCCCCCTCATCCTCATCCACACACACCTGCTCACGTGGGTACACACACACACACACACACACACTCTGTGTCTAGCTCCTTCATTCCACACTCCTGCCTCAGGGCCTTTGCACTTGCAGTTCTCTCTGCCCTGGCATACTCTTTCAACCTTTGTCTTATCATTCAGGGTTCAGCTCAAATGTCACCTCCTCAGAGGTCCAGCCCACCCTGACTGGAGGACCCTCACATACCACTTGCCCATCCCCAAAACTGTTTATTTCTACCGTGCTTCTTAGTACTATTGGGTTATTTCTGAACAATCTCCATGAGACGCACATGGTGGCATCCCCCAGGCCTGAGCACGGGGCTTGTATACAGTAGGCGCCCTATACCCGTGTGGTGTGTTCCAGGAACAGCCAGGAACAGCCAAGCTGAGCGCTGGAGGAGACCTGCGAAGTTGGGGAGGTAAGGAGATCACTGAGGGTCTCACAAGCTCTGGTGAGGAGTTTTTGGCAGGGACATGATGTGAGTTGATTTATATCTTTTAAGATCACTGTGGCTGCTGCAAGACAGAGGAGTAGAGGTTAGGGCTCCCATTCTGATACCAAGAGGCCTGGGTTTATAGCCCTGCTCTGACACTCTTGAGCTGTGTGGCCTGGGGCAAGTCACTTAACCTCTCTGTGTTTCCATTTATTTTCCCCATCTTAACATACTGGTGGTATAGACCAAGGTAGACCTGGCCTGTAATCAGTGTTAGGAGTTGATATTCTGATGACACAAATCTCAGGCATCCAGAAGTACACACACCACTGGCACACAGGTGGGGCTTACCTGTGCTCACACCAACTTCCATGGACACTCAAACACCCTGCCCGCTTGCCCCTCCCTCTGTCCTGGCCCCCTCACCTGTGGTGGGCCCCACAGACGGCCTCGGGGCACAGGTCACTGGCTTCACCAGGGCCACAGCCTCACTGGGTACCTGTCCCCACCCCAAGGAGAGTTTTCAGGGCGTAACAGGTGGGCCCCATGGAGAGGGCAGGTGGCGGGGTCTGGACTTGTTGAAATGGCTGGTTTCTGAGGCCATGCCAGCTCCGGGCTTTGTCTTCTATTCCACCCTGGGCCCGGCCTTCCCCTGCCCCTCACCTGTGTGCCAGGTGCTGCCACTGGGTGCACCATCTGCCCCTTCAGGATGAGCAGGGCCTCCTCGTGGGGGTCTGGCCGCTTCACAAACACCCTCCCACCGTCCTTCCTGCAGGACATTGTCATGCCGTGGTGGGTTAGACTATGAGCCTCCCTCTTACTCCCTGCTGTGAATTCCCACAAGAGGGAATTTCTGTCTCCATCCCCCCATTATTATGAAGGAGGAAATGGGGAGACCCAGAGAGGGTCAGGGACCGGCCTGAGGTCACACAGCACAGCCCAGACCTCTGTGTCTGGGCCTCCATTCTGTCCCAGAACGCTCATCTGGAGCCATCTACATAAACCTGCTCCTTAAAGGGAGCTGGGCCCAGCCTGGAGGACCAGCTGGCACTGGCAGGGGAAACTGAGGCAGAGCAGAAGAGGCTGGAGGGTCGGTGCTCACCTGTGGGCCTCAGGCCGGCCCCCCCGGGGTGGCTGCTGGTACTGCCGGACGATGTTCTTGATCTGTTGCGTGGGCTGAGGGAAGTGCTGGGAGTTGAGTGTCGAGTGCCGGACCAGCTCTGGGGAGGGCGAGGCTGTGGGCGAGGGGTGGGTTGACGTCACCTGTCATCACATGGAGGCCTGGGTCCCCACCCACACCCCCAGAGCTGGGTCGGGGACTCACTGGTTTCTGGAGAAGCGCAGTCCTGAGCTAGAATGGGGGCAGCCACGGGCTTGGTGGGAGGCCTTGGGGCATTGGTCAGAGGGGCCGGGGCCACAGGCTTTGGGGCAGGGCGCAGGAGCACGGGTTTGGCAGGGGGGCCAATGCCCACAGACTTGGGCTGGGCCTCTGGCGCTAGTGGCGCTAGTGGCGCTGGTGTCTGCAGAGAGCAAGGGCATGAGGCTCAGAGAGGGACAGATACCCAGGAGTGGCACAGCACGCCTCCTTACAGCTTGTGTCTATGTGGCCCCCTCAGCCCTGGGCAGCCGGGCTCACCTCGGGGGCCAAGGATCTTGGGGCAGGGTTCAGAGGCTGCTGTTGGAGCACCAGGGCCTGCAGGGTCATCTCCCGGGCCTGGGGAGAGGTGGCGGGTGTGACCTGGTGGCAGGTGTGACCCCCCATTCCCAGGGCTCCCCTCCCCGGCCCCCCTGCCCTGCTCACCAGCAGCATGGCCTGTTGGTGGATGAAGGCTTGCTGCAGAGCCAACGTGGAGGCATCCAGGCCTGGGACTTAGTGGGAACAGGAGAGGACACGGGAGAGGGAGGGCAGTGGGAACTCCCAACTGCGCTGTCCTTGGGTCCTTTCACCCACCCACCCCATGCTTGTGGCTACCTCCATTTTAGCACCTGAGAACCCATGAATGGCCCCAGCGCCGCCCATCCCTGGGGCCACCCTGGGGAGTCACTGACTTGGCTTTGGCTCTGGGGGTCTCCTGGGGGTGTCTTTGGTGCTGCTGCTGCCGCCTCCACCAGTCTGACCTCCCCCCTTCATGCGGTAGGCAATGGCCGTTGGCTTCTCCAGGTCCTGGGGAAGGCGGGTGGCTCGAGTGAACTCCTCCTCCTGTACTCCCGAGTTCCATGGCAACGGGTATCTGACACCAGCCACCTTCTCCGCCCCCCCGGGGGCGGGGGCGCCTCCTGCCTTTCACAGCCCTGCAAGCTCCTGACCCATCCCCCCCCTTTCACAGAGGTGTAAACTGAGCTCAAAAAGGGGCCGGGTCCTGCTCAGCGATGGTGTCCCTCTGGGGTCAGCCAGGAGCCCTTTCAACTGTGACGACACCCCCATCTTTTGCCTACCCTCCAGGAAAGAGCCAGATGAGATCCCCACCCACCCATGGCCCCTGCTGTGAGAGGCTCGCGTGTCACCCTGCACGTGCGTGTGTCGGAATTCTGCATACGGGCACGTGCATGTGCCCCTGCCGGCCTTACCGCATCTCCGTAGGACAACACGGGGTCGAAGAGGCTGTCCAGGTAGCAGTCCAGCCCCCTGTGGGGCGTGGGGGACTCTCCGGAGCTGTCTGAGTCTGGCGGGTAGGGGGAGGGGGGCGCACAGCAAAGTCAAATCCTTACCTTCTGCTCAACTCCCCCCCGCACAGCCCCCAGGCTTCCCCCCAACACACACACACACACACAAGGCAGCAGCCACAGCTGGTTGACCTTTGTGGGTTGCTGGCTCTCTCTGGGCCTCAGTTTCCCCATTTGTACTGTCCTCGTTGTGGCTGCAGTACCCATCAGAGCCGGATGCTGCTTTGGGCATGTGCTCCTGGGGCTGGGGTCCAGGGCATGCATCCTCATCTGAATCCCAGCTGCTCCCAAATACCCTGTGGGGAAGGGGGCATGGAGCAGCAGACCCCCCAGACGGACCCACAACTGCCCTATAACACCCCTACCCAATTCTCTTCTGTGCCCTAGAATGGGGCAACTCTCTCCCTTTACAAGGCACCCCCTTTTAGAACTCAGTTTGGAACCCAGCAGCTGGGAGGGGAGGAGCCCTCGCTCTGGGGGGAGACCATCTCTGCGAGGGGGTGCCCAGGTAGCTACCTACACTCTGGGGCCTCCTCTGCTAGCCGAGGGCCCTTCGGTGCCCACAATGAAATAGGACTTCTGCCGCGGGAAGTCGCCGAGCAGCTCCAGGTCTGACACCAGGTCCAGGACATAGTCATGGCCCGCCAGCTCCGCCCACTGGAGCCCGTGCTTCACGGCCACTGTCCAGCCCCGCCAGCCATCGGCCAGTCCCCTGTTGACAGTGTGTGGGATGGATGCAAATAAAGGACGGTGCCACCTGGCCCTCCTGGGGAGACCCTGGGATATGAGCCAGCCCTAAGCGTGGCTAATGTAGACCCCTGGGAACCTAGGGAATTGGTTCCTGCCCCTCCCTCCCAAGTGCACAGGACTGGATGCTAGGCTGCGGGGGGCCAGTATTCCAGGAGCCAACCTGTGCCTGAGGACGTCTCCAGCCACCTCTTCTCCTGTACTCCAGCAGTGCACGGGGCAGGAGAGCTGGTCCCCTGGGGAGGCAGCAGGTACCAGCTCAGTCTGGGGGGTGTCTATAGCCTGGTCTCGCAGCTTTTCTTCCTCTTTCTCCTCTCAGACATCCGGACTCTTGTCCCGGATCCCTAGACCCTGTGTCCTTATTACCCCTTGTCCCCCTCCTCTGTTCCAGGTTCACCTCCTCACCGCCCACCCCGCACTGTCTTTTTTCCAAAGGCACATGTGAGTGGACCCTTCCCCAGCTTTACGCCAGCTCAAGAGCTTCTTGTGGCCTCTCTGACCCTAGGAGTGGACGAGGGGTGGGGGCATGGGAGGGGGGTGAGGAAGCAGCTCACCATTGAAGCAGCCCACGTCCAGCGCCATGGCAGCCTTCTCGTGTGTGGCTCTCCACTCGAGCTGGGTTGGGGGGGAAGGAGCGGGCGACCCCGGAGCCCTGCTGCTGGGCCCGGCTCATGGCCTGCATGAGGCGATGTTGACACAAAGCCTGGAAGCCATCCCGCCCGTGATCAGACACAAACCTGGGGGAGGGAGTTGGAGCCAGAATGAAAAGGGATCTGAGGCTAGGCTGGGGGTGGGGGGTGGGGGTGACCCTGGCTAGCCCAAAGCTCTAAGGTGAGGTTCCAAAAGCCCAGGCTAGGCTAAAGAGGGTCTCAGGCTAGCCCAGAGCTCTAGGGCTGGGCTGAAAGAGTTCCCAGGCTAGCCCAGAATTATCTCAGGCCAACATAGAAGTCTAAAGATAGACCAAAGCAGTTCCAGATTGGCCCAACTAAGCTTGTTGGAGCAAAATGTCACTGACAGGGTGGGGTCTACAGCCAAGTGCAGGCAAGACCCTGAGCTCTGGAATCAGACCTGTTCAGGCTTGCATCTCTGCTCTCCTCCTTTCACGAGGCCCTAGTTATGTTATCTGCTCTGTCTGAGCCTCAAAGGGAGATGGCTGTGAGTGTTCCTCTGTACCTAAGGCCCATGAGCCCCATCTTGGCCAGGGGCAGGCACTCCTAATGCCTGGCCAGGGAGCAGCATTTAAGAGTGTCTGGGTGGCTACCAGAGGGAACCTCAGGCTGGGCCCCAGGAAGGCCCTGGGAAGACAGTCAGGAGGCCCTACAGCCAGCCACAGCTGCCTCAAGAGTCTGTACAAGTCTGGCCAAATGAGCTGTCCACCGGCTATGCCCTGGCCAAGCAGGGAGAAGGCACAGAGAGGGCCAGTGACTGGTTCCAGGTCACACAGCAGGTAAGGGAGCTGGGATTTGCACCCCCTAGGCCTGTCTGAGCTCTTCTCTGTTTCGAGCACTTCCCATGATTAAACCTCACAGCAGCCAAGGAAGTGGGTACCATCATGAGCCCATTTTTTTAGGTGAGGAAACTTGAGGCCCAGAGAGGTTACGTAACTCACCCAAGGTCACACAGCTCATACATGGCTGAGCTGGATTTTTGAACCCAGGCTGTCTGAGGCCACAGTCAATGCGCTGAACCACCCGGCTAGCTCTCCTCTCGTATGACATGAAATGTCAATGCTCCGTTTCCAATTTCCCTACATCCTGATCTTGCCACCCTCAGAACTCTGGTAGTCCTTGGGCCAGTCTGACCTGAATCCCACCCACCCTCTGCAGTGAAGTCCTACTTGTCTCCCTTGCCCTGAGCCCCGTGGAGACAGAGAGCAGCCCCTGTCCAGCCTTCCTGTTAGAGCTTCCAAGCAGAGACCCTGGCCTGACTGGACCCTGCTGCCAGTGTCACTGTTCCTCACTCATGCCCGGCCCCAGCCCCGCCCAGTCCCACTCACTTGAGGAGGTACTTGTTGAGGCGCGAGGAAGGGACAAAGCTGCCCAGGCAGGCGGCTAGCAGCAGCCAGCCCCGCTCGGCATTGTGGGCATTGGGGTTGCGCCACACTTGGTTGGCCAGCTGCACCAGGATCTCGTCCCGCAGCTCAGGCACCGCCAGCCCCTTCTGCACGATGTAGTTCCCCAAGATGTTCTCCTGGGCACCATGCAGCTGGGGGTCCCCCATGAAACGCAGGATCTGGGCCACAGAAGGATTCTCCTGGGGCTCTCGGAAAGCTGTTCTTGTCAGGCCCCCCAACTCAAACATTTGTCCCCCTACCAATATAAAAGTCCCCTGTACTCTTAACATATATCCCCCTACCCATATAAAGGTCCCCCATGTAACAATACAATTGCCATTTTCTATGCCAAATAACCAGGCGATTCATCCCAACTTTGGGATAAGTCAAGATCCAAAGTCAATACTGACTTCCTTCCCTTCTGTGGTTCCCCTCCAGCCCCAGTCCCTTTCTGCACCACTGGCCTCCAGCCAGCCCCTCGCCTCCAGCCAGCTCCTGACTCCTGCTCCCTCTAGGCTCCAGAGGGTTCTTTCTTACATTCAGATCTGACCACATTCCTCCCATGCTAATCACATTCCTTGGCTCCCTAATGCCCTTGGGATGAAATCTGAGCTCTGGGTTGGTCAATGATGGCCTTTCTGACCCCTCTCACCCTTGTCCACCTGACTCTGTTCTGACCACATCAATTTCCTCTGCTCTCTGTGCCTTCTCCACTCTCCCTGCCTGGAAAATTCTGATGCCTCCTTCCACTCCAGCTGCAATATCCCCTCCTCCAGGAAGCCCTCTCTGACTGCCCAGGGCTGGGTTAGAGGCCTCAGCTGGACTCCCCCAGCCCCTGAGCTTCCTTCTGTCCATACTGGGTTCTCACTGGCCAGGATTGCTCTGCCTCCCCCTTAAGACTGGAAAGTCCTGGAGGAGAGGACCAGGGATTATTTTTGGTGTCCCCAAGAGACTCCAGGGAGGCCCTGACTCAGCCTTTTGGCCAGGGAGCTGGCTGGGGGGAAACAGACCACCAATCTCCAGATGGAAAAACCCTTCCCCCAAGGAGGAGGTATGGGGCTCTAAGTTTGCAGGTGGCCTGGGTCAGGCAGCGTACCAGCTTGAAGATGCTCACGGCTTCCGCGTGGAACTCCGGAGGCAGCCACGTGAGGGGCTTCCTTAGGGGCACTGTCAGTATCCCAAAGGCAGGTTCCTGGGGGCACAGAGCAGGTACGTGGGGAAACTGAGCCCGCCGCGGGGTAGGGGTTCTGGTTCCCAATGTACAGATGGGAAACCGAGGCTCAGAACAGGGCAGGCCCTGGCCCTTAGATCCTGGTGGAGACACCCTCCCCAGCCCAAGCAAGAGGCAGGAAGTTAGAGAGGGCAGGGCCGATGTGCGGTGGGGGGCTCTGCCCGTTATTAAATTTTTTGAAATCTTTCCAGACTCGTTGGTCAACTGCCATTGCCTGAGCCCCCTACAGCTCTCCCCAGATTCCCCCGTGGTCTGGCCACTGAAGGGACCATACCTGGAACCACAGGACCTGGCCAGAACCCTGCACCCTTGCATCTAAGCTGGTCATTACCTTAAAGTGGCACCGGACGAACTTGACCATGGGGTAGTTGTTGATATCCAGGGGCAGCGTGACACGGGGCTCCACCTGCAGCCGGGGCGTCCGCACAGGTGCCACCCGGGGCACTGGGGCTGACCTGAGGTCTGTGGAGCATGGAGGGCGTTGGGGTGCCTGCTCCCTTGCCTGCCTGGGCCCACCCCCACCGTCCAGTGTGACGTACCTGCCGCTGCTCGCAGGAGTGCGGCCAGCTCTGCTGGCACCTCCAAGTGCCCCACGGCCATCACCTCCCGCTTGCTCAACTCCTGGGGTAGGGGGGGGAAGCACATGGTGATGGGCCTGGCCTGCCCTAGTTCCCCACCTGCCTGCCTGCCTCCCTCTGACCCCTCGCTGCCACCCAGACCCTACACCTACCTCCTGCTCCCGCAGCTGCGCCTCCTCCACCCGGCGCCTCTGCTCTGCCCTCAGCTATGGGAGAGCAGATGGTCAGGCAGGGAATGGCCGGGAGTGGCGACGGCAGTGGCAGCCCCCAAGCCTGCTCACAAAGCCGTGGCTGCTGTCCCACTTCACAGGTGGGAAGGGGGAGGCAGACGTATGGACAGAGAAACGGTGAGGGGAGAGACAGAGCAAGAGAGAGAAGGAGGCCAAGGGCAGCAGGAGCAAGACTTTGGGGGAAAAGAGAGAGATGCAGAGGGGGGAGTTCTGGGAAGTGGCTGAGTGATGTCCAACGGGACCCCCTCCTCTGCTGCACCAGAAAACCTTCAATAAAAGCTACATGTTTCTTTGGTACTTTGAAATCAGACTTTTCTTTGTGGTGGCTGGTTTAGAGGGCAACGGACCAAGACTGGCTTCCAGGCCTCCAGGAACATGCAGCTTGCTGAGTCCTAACCACGCCCAATAACTGAAGACCCCACTGTGAGCCCGGCACCAGGCCACATCCTGAGTGTTCAAACCCATTTATCCTCACTTCACTCCCTCCACCACGGCAAGGGGTAGATAGGGAAATTGAGGCTGGAGGGCGGAAGAGCGAGGATGCGAATTCAGGCCTGTCTGAGGTCTCCTTGTGGGTGCCAAGCACCTCCCCTCCTCCTGCTCCCTGGACCGAGATGGGGGTAGGGCCTGGCCCCTGGCCGGGGTGGGGTGAGGACTGTACCTTGAGGTAGTGCCGGCGGTTCACGTATGTTTGCACCAAGGCCCGGAACTTCACCATACTCCTCCTCATCTGATGGTAGCGCTGCCTGACGGGGGAGGGGGTGTCTTAGGGAGTCAGGGACCAGGGCAGAGATGCCCACCCCGCCTGGCCTGGAAGCCAGTGTCCACACCTCACCCGGGAGCTCAGAGAGGTGGTCTTGATTTAGCTGAGGTCACACAGCAAGGACTAAACCTGCAAGGGCTGTATACTTCCCATAAAGTTGGTGTCTCGGTGTCCCCTTTGACTGAACTGATTCCCACCCACCAGTCAAAAGGGCCCAGGGGTGAGTGGGAAGGGGTTCGGAAAGCAGAGACCCAGTGAATCCTGTTATTCTTCCTGCAGAGGCCTGCCTCCTCAGCTTACATGCCTCCAGGGACAGGGAGCTCACTCTCTGGGGTTCAGGCACAGCCTCTCCCAACCCTGGCCATTAGGGCCCCAGGGAGGCCTGTCCTCTCTGGGCTGCACCTGGCCAGGTAGCCTCGGGCCCGGCTCTGCAGCAGAATGATCTTATGGCGCAGGGAGCGGAAGCGGCGCCGGATAAAGAAGCCTCGGAGGCAGCGCTGCAGGGTGAGGGCTGCCAGATGCAAGACGCGTTCTCGCATGCTCTCCAGCAGCTGGTGAAGATGCTCCTTAAGGAACAGCTGGGGACAGGAGGTAGGCACCGGGGCTGGTAAGGGCCAGGTGGCTGGACTGGGGGCCCTTACCTCCCTAGAGATCCATAGCAATAGGACAGATGGGGCAGCCTCCTGGAGCTGGGCTAGAAGGAGGGCTTGGGTTCACAGAGTTGGAAAAATGGATGGTGGTGAATCAGGAAATGGGAAGTCAGGATCCAGTGCCAAGGTGGGAGGTGGGAGGCAGACTTTGTGTAGCAAGCTCATCTGGATTCCTCTGGGGCTGCAGTCTATAGCTTGGGCATTTCTGATTTGATTGGCTGGAGGACCTGAACTTGGGGCTGCAGGGGTGAGTGGGGGGATGGGGGGGAGAGGCAGGGCTCACCTTGCTGACCCCGACGCGGTACATATTTGGCATGACCATGCATAGGCGGCTCAGCACCGACACACACATGTCCCCATTGGCTGGCAGGTCATGCTTCGGGGCCACTAGACAGCGGTACCTGCGGGACCCAAACTCAGCCTGGGGCTATGGGACCTACCCCCATGGCCTGCTGGACCACAGGATCACCACCCCCAGGGCCCCTGTCTCTAGTAGGCCCCAGGTCCCTGAGCTGGTTCCACTTATGTCTTACAAACAAAAAAAAAAGCACTTTGTTCTCAAGACTCTATACTTCTGGGTACCAGCAAATTGTTATAATATATGATTTCAGTAGAACAAGAAGACACTTTGCTGCCATCTGTTGGAAACACGTTATAGTAACTATGAAAACACCTCTCTTTGGAATTAACCAAGATATAATATAGACATGAAAAAATACAGAACAATAAATATATTTACCTGGGCAAGAGAGGTTTGGAAAAATATGTATATATTAATATTTGCCATGTGACAGCATGCATGTAGTGATTTTGTGTAGTGTACAACTTGAGCAACTGTGCATGGCAAGCCCTGTTTTGTCTGTTTTGTATGTTCCTGGGGAGGTCTGTGAAGTTAAGCAACCACCCCAACCGGTCGAGGTACCTGTCAATGAACACCTGAAAGGGCAGCCGCACCGGAAAGCCCTCCTTGCGGATACGCACAGTCTCCAGGACCCCTGAGTAGCGTAACTGGGTCATCACCACGTCTGACTCAAAGAGGCCTGGCTCCTGGGGGAGGAGGGCCCAGACAGGAAGTCTGCTCACCTACCCATCCGTGTGCAAAGGGCACTGTCAATGGCGAATACTCCCCATGGTAGGCTGGGAAGATGGAGGTCCAGAGAGGCAAAGCCACTTGCCCAAGGTCACACAGCATGGGGAGGAGGGTTTGGCTCTGCCAGGGGCCTGGGGCCTTCACTTACCTTCTTGTGGTTGGGCTTCAGGCAACGCACGAACAAGGGGTTACACCTGGGCAGGGGCAGGAGGCAGGTAGTGTGAGGCCCAAGGGAAGGAACTCACTAGCTGAGGGCAGTGCTGCCCACCTGCCATGCCCACCTCTCCATCTTTTCCACCAGATCCAGGAGCGACTGCTGGAACTTAGCAGCCACTGTGTGCGCCTTGTAAAGCCGGGTGACAGAACTGCTCTTGCCCAGGCGCTGAGGGGCTGCCTGCAGGGCATGGCTGGAGAAGAGGTGTGCCACCACCTGGGCAGGGGTCGGGACACCGAGGGAGAGGCAACAGGCAGTGGGGAAGAGACCCAGAAGACAGAGACAGAGAGGTGAGGGCCAAGAGATGGAAACAGAGAAACAGTGAAAGGGGAAGAGAAAGAGAAAAAGGAGTCAAGTCTTTGGGTCAGAAAGATCCAAAAATTAGCCCTCTCTGCAAGGTCTCTGTTTTCCTGACTTGCATGTCTCTTAAGACGGGGTGCTCAGCACTTTCAAAGGGATCCCTCCTGTGATTGGGCTGCTACTCTTTCTTTTCCCTTCTTGAGTCTGGAGAACACACCTTGCCCCTGAATGTGTGCCTGGCTTGGAGGTGGCCTGTTATATACTTGGTCGTGAATTTGGACATTGACCTCAGGAGGCAGATGCCCACTTGACAGAGGAGGAAGTGAAAGACCAGACAGGGGAGGTGATGAACACAAGGCAGTGGAGGAGTCAGGGTTTGAACCAGGTCTGTGGTCTTATAGGGCCAGCCTCCAAGGGATTCCCACTGGTCTCCCTAAGCCTCCCCGGGGCCTCGCTGTAGCTTTGGGGTGGTCGACAGGAGTGAGGAGGAAGCTGGGGGAGGGGTCTGGCAGCAGGAGTGGGGAGAAAGGGGAGCCGCGGTGGGAGGGAGTGGGAAGGAGGAGGACCTGGCAGGCAGGGCTGGGGTGGGCATGACCGGGAAAGACAGGGCCATCGGGCTGGGGCCAATCGTCAAGCCGAGGTTGGGGTGAGCCTGAGGAAGATAACCGGCTAGTGCCCCTTTCTCGTTCCCTGAATCAGGAGGGGGTGGAACCAAGTGTGGGGCGGAGCCAGGACCAGGCAGCACCTAGGATCGGCCGCAGCCTGGGGGCGGGGCCTCTGGGGGCGGGGGCGCGGGGCGCGCTCACCCGCGTTCGACTCCGCACAAACAGGTCCAGCACATCCTGTCGTACCTGGTCGTGGTTCTTGTCCAGGAACTTGTGCACCTGAAAAAAGGAGAAGCGCGGAGCAGGCGAACCCGGCCGGATCTCCCGCATCCCACGCAGCCTGGCGGAGGGATAGAGGGCCAGTCCCGCCCCAGTTTGCGTCCACCTGCTTTTTCTCTCCCTTCCTCCTTCTCTCTGTCCAGCGGGAGGGTCCGATGCTCACAGCCAGGCTCTGGGGGACCCCGGCTCTGCCCCTTCTGGGCCTGCGTCTCCCTGCCCGTTCCAGGAAGAACTGGGCCCCCCCTCCTTCAGCACCCACCATCCTCCTCCCACTCCTGGAGGGGGTTGGGTCATTAGCTATGACCAGTGTGGGTCTTGGCCCCTGTCCTCCTGTGCCCATTCTACAGATACGGAAAAGAAGTCACAGACAGAGACAGAGGCTTAGAAACCTGGCCTGGGACACCTCCAGGGCAAGAAAGTACCTCCCATAATAGTGATGTGGGTGGCCTCAGTGATAACACTACTGAAAAGAGCTAGTCTGTATCAAACTCACTCCAGGGCTCTATCATGATCCCCATTTTCCAGCTAGGAAACCAAGGCTCAGAGTAGGAAAGTAGCTTGCCCAAGGTCACACAGCTCAGACACAGCAGGGCCAGAACTGGAACCTGGGCCTGAGCGTCTGGAGCCCACACTGGGCCTCTATGGCTCCAACACATGGGGAGGGGACGGCTGCAGTCCCTGGAGGCCATGCCAGCTGTCTCTTGGGTCTCACCTGGTAGGTGACCTTTCCTGCATAGTGCTTGATGGTGAACTCGGGCAGCGGCATCTTGGGTTTGGAGTAGAGCGGGTTGGCGCTGTGATGGTAGTGGCACTTCTGCAGGAATGTGTGGTCTGTGGCCTGGGGGCAGGCAGGGGTCTGTGAGGGGGGACAGGGCCCTGGGCACTTGGGAGAAATGCCCTTTCCCTGGCCTGGTGGCAAATCTTCCAGCCCTGACTGGTTCCCAGCAGACTCCAGGAAAGAACAAACTCACAACTTCCAGTGGCTGCCTATTGCCCTGGGGTGGGGGGTGCTGAGGAGCCTGAAGCCTAAGTGGACCTCTGCAGACAGGTATGGCTGCCTCAGCTCCCAGCCACCTCCCCTCCAGGACAGCTGCCTTTGCACTTTCTAGTCCCACTGCCCATACATGTGTACTTTCTGTTTTCCAATCCCAAGGTCACTTCCTCCAGGAAGCTTTCAATGACTTGCCAGGCTCGTACAGCCTCTCCTCTGGACTCCAGCCCCCACCCCCAGGCCAGAGCAGAGAGGAATGGAGGACTCAGCGCTGGGTGAGGGCACAGGGCTCAGAGACGCACCTGGGGAAAGCAACACTGGTCGTCAAGGATGCGCAGGATGCCATAGGGCTTTAGCGAGATGAGATTGATGCAGGGTTGGTTGTCGGCAAAGGTGACCTCCTGCCAGTCGATCTGCTCCCGGACATACTCCTCCTATGGGCAGCGGGCAGCAGGGGCTCAGTCTCCTTGCCCTGCCCAGAGTCAGTCTGAGCCCCCTGTCCCCTGCCTCCCACTTAGCCAGACTCGCAGGGGCTGAATCCTTCTGGAGGGGCCTGGCCAGGGACACCTCTGCTTGCACACCTCCTAGAACAGGGAGCTCACTGCCTAGCAGACTCTATGAACCATCTCAGGGCTCTCACTGCTCCTTCCAACTGAGACAGCCCTGCAAAGTGCAGAAGAACCCTCGAGGGTTCTTCTCTGAGCTCAGCACCTCTGCACGTTCCCTTCCATAACAGGCCTTCCCAGGTGCTGGTCCCTCTGCCTAGAAGGCCATTTCCCCCATTCCACTACTGACAATGTCGTGTTTGTCCTGAATATTGCCATTGCCTCCTGGTCTGTCTCCAAGGAGCCCCATGGGGCCACTTGGGCAGGTGAAATAGGGACGGGAGCAAATGGGGCTCTGCACACCTGCTCCTCCTGGAACACAATCTTGTTGAACAGGTACTGAAGGTTCTCGTTTGCATAGTTGATGCATAGCTGCTCGAAGCTGTTGAAGCTCAGGTCCTGCCAGGTGGATGGTGAGGGTTGGGACTGGCCCCGCCTTGGCTGGCAGCCCACCTGTGCCAGCCCCTGGCCTTGCTCATCTCCTCCAGCCCAGGCCAGAGCCCTCCCTGCCTTCTGTGGGTCTGCCCACAGTCCCCTTCTCGGAACCCTCCATGGCTCCCACTGTACACAGGATAGAACCCGCCGTTCAGGGTCCTGACAAGAGGCAGCAGAAGCAGTGGTTAAAGGCACAGGCTCTGGAGCCTTCTGCGTGGGTTCAAGTCCTGGCTTTGCTACATTCAAGCTGTGTGATTTTGGGCAACATCACTGTACCTCAGTTTCCCCATCTGTAGAATGGGTTGTTGTGAGGACTCAGTGAATTAATAAACATAGAAGGGTGAGGACTGTCCCTGGCACAGAGGAAGTGCTACATAAGTGTTTGCTCTCACTTCCATTAATATGATCCGGCCTGGTCTCCCACCATTTCCCCCACTGTGTGTGGAACACAGCTGTCACTGTCCCCCCACCTCCCCTGACTCCAGACCCCACCAGGCCTCCAGGCCTTTGCAGATGTGGTTCCTCCACCTGGAATGCCTTTACTGATCCTTAAGGAATTAACACAGGGATATTTCCTCCTTTTCCAGGAAGCCTTCCCTGACTGATCCCTCCTATCGGGGCTCCTGCTGTTGTAGCTCTGACACATGGCTTGTGGGCATCTGTGCCCCACTCCCACTTGACCTGCCTGGCAGCTCTGAGGGCCAGGCACGGGTCTGGATCCCCCATATGCAGTACATGTGGGCGAGGGAGGGGATCCAGGAAGAGATCGTGAGCCTGCCTCCGGCGGCAGGACTTGAAGATGGGAAGGGAAGCTGATGAGGCCTTGGCCATTACCCTCCCCAGCCCCCTTCCCTTCCTGGCCCATGTGGCCCCCACCTCGAAGCCATAGATGTCCAGGATGGCTATGGACAGCGTGTCCTGCCGCGGGGACACCAGGGAGTTGACCCTGGCAATGAGCCAGCCGAAGAGCAGGGCATACAAAACCTTGGCAATGGCATCCCTGCAGAGAAAGGGGGGCGGTGGGTGGGGCATATCAGAGGTGGGTACAGAAGGTGGGGCTGGGTGGGCGGGGCACAGGGCAGGCTGGGCTGGGAATGGGGGGGGTGGCAGGGAGGGGCACGGCTCACCTGGCATCCACAGCGCTCTCTACGGTCAGGGGTGTGAAGATCTTCTCTCGCATGGTCTCCTGAGGAGGGACGTGGGCCCTGAGCTGAGCACTCACCAGCTACCCCTCTAGAAAGCCCCCAGAGAACTGGGGGGATGCAGAGGAAAGGAACACCCTCTCCTCCCTTTTTCCTGGCTGCGCTGTGTGTGTGTGTGTGTGTGTGGAGGGGAGGCTGCTGATCTAATGGGGAGACAGGCTTAAGCAGGCATGACAACAGAAGGAGCTCATCCCTGAGAAGGAAGAGAGCCTAGGGGTTGTGTGAGTCCAGAGGAGATCAGGGAAGGCTCCCTGGAGGAGGGGATGACTGAGTTAGGCCTTGACATGTGAGTAGGTGTAAAAAGGGGAAGAGCGTTCCCGGCAGAGGGAACAGCCTATGCGAAGGCCTAGAGATATGAGAGCCTAATGCTTTGGGGGTCAGGTTCCTTCCTCAGGGCTTCCCCATAGGCCTGCAGACTCACTCCACAGAGAGAAGAGAGCGCAGGGCACAAGCAGCAATGCCCAGATTCCGGCAGGAAGTTTTGCCCAAGTCCCAGGTGCCCGCAGACTCACTGTCACTTTGAACGTGAGGGCCTTTTGCAGCCCCTCGGGGGAGATCTGTAGCAGCTCCGCTACCGCCTGGATCTCCCGGGCGCTCACCACTGAAGCCACCTCCTGCACGTCTGTCTGGGCGGGACAAACACAGACAGGGCTTGATTGTTTTAAAAGTTGTGTTGTGAAGGATATTCCGTGTTTATGGATTGGAAGACTAAATATCGTTAAGATGTCAATCCTACCAAAACCAATTTACAGATTCAACGCAATCCCAATAAAAATAACAACAGCCTTTTTTTTTTTGCAGAAATCAAAAAGCCAATAAGCAAATTTATTTGGAAGGGTAAGGGACCCCAAATAGCAAGAAATGTCTTAAAAAAGAAGAATGAAGTTGGAGGACTCTCACTTCCTGACTTTAAAGCATTTTTCTTAGCTACTGTGGTAAAAACAGCATGGTACTGGCATAACGACTGACAGATTGACCAATGGAACCAAATCGAGAACTCAGAAATTGACCCTCACATCTACAGTCAACGGATTTTTGACAAGGCTGTCAAGCCCACCAGCTGGGCCAGAACAGTCTAGTCAACAAATGGTGCTGGGAGAACTGGACAGCAATATCCAAAAGAATGAAAGAGGACCCCTATCTCACTCCCCATACAAGAATCAACTCAAAATGTATCAAAGATCTAAATGTAAAAGCCAGGACCATAGAACTACTAGAAGAAAATGTAGGGAAACATTTTAAAAACCTTGTAGTAGGTGGTGGTTTCTTGGACCTTATACCCAAAGCGCCGGCAACAAAAGAAAAAAATAGATAAATGGGACCTCCTCAAAATAAAACACTTCTGCACCTCAAAGGACTTTGTCAAAATGCAGCTGACTCAATGGGAGAAAATATTTGGAAATCACATATCTGATAAGGGTTTAATATCCAGGATATATAAGGAGATGTTACAACTCAACAATAAAAAGACAAATGACCCAATTAAAAAATGGGCCAAAGACTTGAATAGACAT
>JAKSZT010054051.1:3058715-3091105 GCA_026826555.1 Tolypeutes matacus
GCCTGCGCCCGCCGGGCCAGCCAATCACGCCGTGCGGGCGGGCCCGCCCCCACCAGGAGGCCCCGGGAACCGAACCTGGGGCCTCCCACATGGCAAACGGGAGCCCCACCGATTGAGCCACAGCCGCTTCCCTAGGATAACTTTCTGACATGTCAAATATTTTATTTTATTTTTTTCAACTTTAGAACTTATCATTAGAGCCAAAGATTTTAAATGTAGAACCAAAACCTTGAAAGAGCTTGAAAAAACTATTGGAGAAATAGTTAAAATGGGAAATGTTATGTTATATAGATGTTACCACAATAATTTTTTTAAAGAAAAGAGCAAAACAAAACAAAAAAAACCCTGTTATAATGTCAGTGTCTAAAAATGATACAAAGTCCAAACTGTATACAAGAAAACATGGATAAACGAACTGCCTAGAAATCTGCATGGCAAAAACCCCTGTAAAAAGTCAAAATGTAAATGAAAAACTGAAAGATATATTTGCTATTCCTAGCAGACACAAAGCACTGATTTCTTCAGCATAAATAAAGAGTTCTCAATCAGCAATAAGAAAAAGATGAACAACCCAACAGAATCAAAAAGGCCTAATGAAACATGGATGAACCTGGAGGACATTATGTTGAGTGAAGCAAGCCAGACACAAAAGGACAAATACTGTATGAACGCATTACTATGAACCAAATATATTGTGTAATATATTGTTTGATTAAAAAAAAAAAAATTTACATGTATCCATTACATTTAATTGAGAAATGTATATATTTATTCATCTGTGTTTACTTTTTAGTTTTTCATTGTTTATGTTTTCAATTATTAAATGTACAAAATAAAGTTAAAAAAAAAAAAAAAGGCCTAATGAGATGAACATATTTTGTGACCTGAAAGGGCAAAACTGATGGCGTCTGTCCCAAGGGTACTGGGGAGCCATGGCAGGCTGCAGAGTCCTCTCACCTCATACTTCTCAAAGTAGACATTGCCCAGGTGCAGAATGGAGGCCAGAATGCGGAAGATGCTGTCCTGGTCCTCGCCACTGAAGCCCAGCACCTCCATGGCCGCCAGGAGCCGCCGGAAGTCGTCGGTGTCGCTCTTCCCTGCAATCTCACAGTTGCCTCCCTGGGCCAGGGCAGGGGCTGGGGGTCAGGGAGCCTGGGCGGGGGCCCCGAGCCTGAACAGGGTACCTCATTGCCCCATGCTAGAGGCTTGGAGCAGGCTGAGGTCAGGCCTTGAGGCCTGTGGGTGCTGCTGGAGGCCGAGGCATCTCATGCTTCAACCGTCAGAGAGCTGGTGACCCATGCTGCACATGGGCCTTGTATGCATTAGCAGCTAATCCTTATCCCTTCCCTGAGCCCCTTTCTACACATGAGGAAACTGAGGCACAGAGAGGGGAAATGTAGCCCCAGAGAAATGAAGAGGCAGGTAGGCTCTCTTGCCCCTGCTTTGACTTGTGAACATCTCTGTCCTGCTTGCCACCTTAAATCCAAACTCACCCTCCCTAAACCATAGTCTCCTTTGGCAGCCATTCAGACAGCAGGAACTGGCTTCCTCGGTCCTGCCTGGGGTGGTGGGGCTGGGGATGGGTGGGAATAGGGGAGGACCAGGCTGGAGGTGATGGACGGGGAAGATCATGCCAGGTGATGAGAAGTCAACGAGGACCAGCTCAGGGGTGAGGGGGACAGGGAGGACCGAGCCCATGGGGCGCCCCGATTCTGCTCCCAGGGGCAGATCATGGCTCTGCCAGCCTGAGACCTGCCCCTGCCTCTCTGGCACATCTCCCCTTGCCCCACCCACCTCCCCACACCCTGGGTGGGCCTCCCCTGTCTGCTGCCGCCCACCTGGTTCAGGTAGTAATAGGTCTCAGCCTCCTGTAGACTGAAGGTCTGCCGGAGCTGGGCGGGCAGCCCGGCCAGCAGCTCATAGAAGATGTGGTAGTTCCGTTCGTTTTTGGCCTGCAGGGTGGGTGCGTGGGCCCAGAGAAGAGAGCACCCCACCTAGGTGACCTCCTAGGTGCACAGGCCCAGACACACCTGCACACACACCTCCATGGGCCCGTGGATGGGGCAGGGCCCCGTAGGGTGACAAGGGAGGCCCCCCAACCTGGAGTGGGGGGCACCCTGGAAATGAGAGGGTGCTGGGGCAGGCTTTATATTTTTTTCCCCTAGAATTTCTTTTGTCTGGAGAAATAAGGGAAAGGTGCCTTTCTTCTCCTGTGTGCAAGGTCACAGATCCCACACGGGCACATATGGTGCCTGCCAGGTCCACCTGGCCTGGCTAGCTGAGCACCTCCTACACATCTAGACCCTGCGTGAGTCCCTGGGGACTCGGAGGGGACCAGGCAAACAAACCCCTAACCTCCCGGGGAGACAGACACTCAGCAAGCCGCTGGGTAGAACATAAAATGCGTCAGGTGGTGATGTATGCCCTGACAGAAGTGGCGCAGGGAGGGGTGGGAGTCTGGCAGGGTGGGGGTGGGGGATGGGCTTTCATATCCAGGCAGCTTCGCTGAGTGGGTGACATCCCAGGGCAGGCTTGGAGGCGGTGAGGGATTTGGCTACGTGGGTGGCTGGGGAGAGAATGTTCCAGGAAGAGGAGAAGTAGGTGCAAAGGTCCTGAGGTAGAAGCCTGCCTAATGTGCTTCTGGGACAGGGAGGTGTCAGCGTGGCAGGAGGGGAGCAGGGTAGGGGCGGGGACAAGGTCTCCTGCTCACTGGACACACAGACACACATGGACACACAGACACACACATGTGTGCTTCCATTCACTAAACATTTCCCCAGCACCACCAGGTGCCTGGCTCTGAGCACCCTTCCCATCCCGCCCCAGCACATGAGGGCCCGGGAGGGGCTGGCCCACCTGAAACACAATCCTGGATTTCTCGAGCAGGTACTGGGAGGTTATGGCACCAGAGATCACGCCCCTGGTGGGTGGGGGGAGCACAGGTCAGCTTGTGAGGTGTTGGGGGTTGGCGGGGGGGTGGGCTGCTGTTAGCCTTTGGGTTCTGGGGGCAGCCCCTCCACTGTCCCACTCACCCTTCCAGAAAGATCTCCATGAACTTCCCGAAGCGGCTGGAATTGTCGTTCCGGACGGTTTTGGCGTTGCCGAAGGACTCCAGGAGGGGTGTTGCCTCCAGGATCTGGACCCCAGATGGAGTTGTGGGAATTGGCTGGCTGGGAGCTGTTCTGGGGTTTCCCCAGGCACAGATCTCCCCAATGACCCCCTTTATGTGGGGTGACCTCGGGGGCTCCCTGTAGAATCCGGGGGTCTCTCCAGCACCTCTTGATGCCCCCGCTGCCTCGATTTACCCCTCCCAGTGCTGCTCTGCCCCCTCCCTGCAAGCCCTGTCTATCCCATTTGGACTCCCATAGCCTCCTGGGCTCCCTCCCACCTCAGCCCTGGCCCAGCACTGGCCTTTGGATGCCCCTCCACCCACTGCACACACACATACACACACATACACACACACAAAGTACCTTTATCTTCAGGAATGCCCAGAAGGGAGGAGAGGGAGAGAGACAAGACCAGAAGCAGGTCACTGGCAAGACTGACTACCTCCTCCCCCAGACCAAATCGGGAGCCTTAGACCATGGAGGCACTGGGGGACTCCTTTGGACTCCTCATGGTGGGCGGAAGAGCAGCCTGACCAGGGCAAACCCGTGAGCCCTCAGACACCCAGGTGTCTGGCTGTGGGGCCCACAGTGTGGCCGCAGGACACGGGAGTCCTGCTGGGTCAACTTCTTCCTGACCCCACTGCCACCAATGGCCATTGCTGGCCCGGACTCACGTGGGCGGCTCCTCCCCGATTCTGCCCTCACTCCCTGCAGGGTGGTCTCAAATGCAGCAGCTAGAGGGAGCCTTTTCAAGCCGTGTCAGATCAGGCTCCTCCCGTGGCTCCCACCTCACTCAGGGTCCTCACCATGACCTTCAAGGCCCTGCACTACCCAGTCCCCCAACTGTCCCCATCCCCTCCTCTTCCCCTCTCCCTGGCTCTGCCCCAGCCCGATGGCCCTCCCTGTGGCCCCCAAATGCCCAGGCCCTCTCCTGCCTCTGGGCATTTGCACTTGCTCTCCTTGTGCCTGGAAGTATGGCTCTCTACACCTGGGTGGCTCACTCTCTCCCTCCTTTGGGATGTTGCACACCTGTCACCTGCTCGGGGAGACTGCCCCCTTCCATGAGCACCCATGGTTACGTTATTGAAATGCTGAGTGTCCTGGTTTGAGTCTTTTGTGGACCCCAGAAAATTATGTTCTTAAGCTAACCCATTCCTGTGCGTGTAAGCCTATTGTATGTGGGGCCTTTGATTAGATTGTGGGACCCAGGGTGCATCCCAGTCCTTTTACTGGAGTCTTGTATAAATGGAAGCACACAGAGAAGGAGAGCTGCCATTCTACCCTGCCACTTGAGAGAGGACTCCAGGATCACCTATAGCCACAGAAAGAGAAACCCAGAGAGGCTGAGAGAGAGGCCAGAGGCTGGAATCAGTGGAGCAGCTGAAGCTGAAGAAACGAGGCCCAGAGGATGAGCATTGAGACAAGCCATATGCCTGATCACTATAGCTGAGCTCAGGGAGAATGTGAGCCTGGAGGAGAAGGCAGAGCCCAGCCACCATCTTGCCTCACCATGTGGCAGTCGTCCAGGATCTGCCAGCAGCCGACCCTTGGTGAGATAACAGCTCTGATGATGCCTTGATCTGGACATTTTCACAACCTCGGAACTGTAAGTTTTTATCCTAATAAATCCCCATTATAAAAGCCAACCCATTTCTGGTATACTGCATTGGCCCTTAGCAAACTAAAACACTGAGTATACTATGTATACTGATGGCTATATCAGTAATATCCCATACTGATGGAATATATCTGTATATATAATCAGATATACTGAGTGAATCATGAGCCATGAAAGACACACCCAAATCTTTTTTTTTTTTTTTTTTTTAAAGATTTTTTATTTATTTATTTATTCATTTATCCCCCCCCTTGCTGCTTGTGCTCGCTGGGTCAGCTAACCACGCCGTGCGGGCGGGCTTGCCTTCACCAGGAGGCCCCGGGAACCGAACCCGGGGCCTCCCATATGGTAAACGGGAGCCCTACTGATTGAGCCACAGCCGCTTCCCAACACACCCAAATCTTAATCCACGTTCCTGTGGATGTGAACATGACTTTCTAAATAAGACCTCTGAAGATGTTATTTACAGGATTCAATTGTAAACAGGAACTTTGAAGATCCTGTTTAGATGAGGCCCAATTGAATCCATGTAGGCCTTAATCCTTATGATTGGAATTCTTATAATACAGAGCAAAGTGGGATGCAATCAGAAAACGGCACAGGAGGAGACCATGGCCGTGGGATGGAGGCAGAACTTGAAGGATTGTGGCAAGCCAGACCCAGAAGGCTCCGGGCTCTGGCAGAAAGCGTGGCCTGTCAAGTCCTTGATATTTGGGGCTTCTGGCCTCCAAAACTGTGAGCCAATAAATCCCTGCTGTTAAGCCAACCAGAGTGTGATATTTGTCATAGCAGCTCTGGCAGACTCAGACACTATATGTGTTCTCTTCCTCTAGGCCCCTTAGCAATGCTGGAAAATTCTTTTATTTGTGTTTTCTGGTGGCTTGTCCATCTCCCCACTAGAATGTCAGCCTGGTTGGCACACTGGAACCCCATTGGCTACCCAGTATCTCATAAATTCTCAAAAATATGAAAAATGAGTACCCCTAAAAATAGCTGCTAAATGAATTAATAACGGAATAGCATCTCTTAATGGAATAGCCAGGGGCAACCAAAGCTAGGAATAGCTCCCACTTACAGGGAACGTACTATGCACCAGACACTTCACTGTAATTTTATTGATTTTAACAATCCTAAGAGGTAGGTACTAAGACTGCTCCTATTTTACAGATTAGGAAACTGAGACTTAGAGAGAAAAAGTAACATGCCCAAGGACTCCTGAATCCACAAGAGTTGGATCATAAACAGCACAGCAGCGGTCGGCTTTGTGTGCTGAGTCCTTCCCTCTGGATAAATTCTTTAGGGAAGCAACTCAACAACAAAAAGACAAACAACCCAATTAAAAAATGGACCAAGGACTCGGTTAGACATTTCTCCAAAGAAGATACACAAATGGCCAATAAGTACCTGAAAAGATGCTCAACATCATTAGCCACTAGGGAAAGGCAAATCAAACCCACAGTGAGATATCACCTCACACCCACTAGGCTAGCTATTATTAAAAAATGGAAAGTAACAAGCGTTGGCGAGGATGTGGAGAAATAGGGAGCATGGTGCACTGTTGGTGCAGCTGCCGGGGAAACCGGTTTGGCGGTTCCTCAAAAAGTTCAGTACAGAATTTCCATATGACCTGGCAATCCCACTTCTAGCTATATAGACCAAAGAATTGAAACCAGGGTCTCAAACAGATACTGGTACACGAGTATTTGGAGCAGCATTAGCACAGTAGCCAAAAGCTGAAAGTAACCCAAGTATCTGTGGATAAATAAAATGGATGAATGGATAAGGAAAATGTGGTCTAGCCATACCATAGAATATTATTCAGCCATAAAAAGGAAGGAAGTTCTGATGCATGCTACAACATGGATGAACCTTGAAGACATGATACTGAGTGAAAGAATCCAGACATGTTTGGATTGTATGAGCAAACTGATAAGAAATTGTCAGAATATGCAATATGGGGAACGGGGGGTTAATGCTTAATAGGCACAGAGTTTCTGTTTGGCGAGATGGAGAAGTTTTGTTAATACCCTGAACTATGAACATGGTTAAAATGGGAAATGCTATGTCGTATATATGTCACCACAAAAAAACCAGAAAATTCTTAAGGAAGAAGTAGAGGAGGTGTTGTCACAGCAGAAATAATATCGGTGATCTTAGGAACAATGCCAGGTTCCTGGTCATACCCCAGTCCCACCTGGTCCAGGTAACGCTGTGCCCAGAAAGGGCCAAGGACCTGCCAGGGGTTGTCCAGCACGTCAGAGTCTGCCCGGGGTCTTCCCTGCACTGTCCCTTAGTCTGGAAGCCCCTTGAGTGCCCACAAGGGTGGGAAAGCTGCTTCTGGATTCTGGGCAGGACACACAGCTGGGGGCCTGTGTGAGGACCAGGGGGCCCAAATGGGTGAACATCCGGCACCTCGGGGGTCTTCCAACACAGCCCCCCAAACAGGACCCCTTTTATACCCAGCCTAGGGGGCAGGGCCTGTGACCCAGGCCTCAGCCAATCAGGGTCTGGCATTCACTCCCCCTGTGACATGATCGGTTCCTGTAAGGGCACATGACCAAAACCGGCCCAATGAGAGAGCCCTGAGGCTTATTCTGGCACCGTCTTGTTCACCGATGGGAGACAGGTGGGGAGGGTGGAATGAAGACGGGACACTGTTTAAGAACCGGAATCCAGCCATGCCTGAAACTGACTGCTTACATAAGGAGGGCCAGAGCAGGGGCTAGAAGACATGCCCTGTGGGTATCACAGTTAGCTGAGGTGGCCTCACCTGGCACAGACTCTCCTAGACCCAGCCACAGGCCATGGCCCGACTATCCCCCTGGCCCTTGCCCAGACGAGCTCTCTGACTATGAACTTCAAATCCCAGCTCCTCTGCCTCCTCATCTGGGACACTGGGCAAGTCACCTGTCCTCCCAAGCCTCAGTTTCCCCTTCTGTGTAACGGGTCCAACCATTCCTGTTTGCCGTGAGGATCTGGGGTGAGGACACAACCAAGGGACCCTGGCACACAGTAGGGGCTGGATGCGCCTTTACTTCTTTCCCTGCCTGCCTAGCTAGTCCTTCCAGAAGTCTAACCTTAGAGGTTTTGAAAAACCTTGCCTGGAGACAGAGAGAGCTGGTCCGGTTGTCCACCCAGAGGCCTAGGCTGTGATGGGAGGGCTGCTGGCAGGCGAGGGTGAGCATCAAAGGGGGCCTGGCTGAGCCTCTCCTGGCTGCAAAGTCTAGTCACCCCTGCTGAGGTCCCTGCTGGCTGGGGCCCTTTGGCCACTTCAAACCTTATGGGGAAGCCTGAGAGTGTGGTTATGAAGTCTGAGCTGGGGGGAATAATAAATATACCTGGACTCTAAGGTCTCCGCACCCCTTCCGCCACTGCCTCCCTGGTCTGGGCCACCATCCTCTCTTGGGTTTCTTGCCTGCTTGCACCTCAGGACCTTTGCACTTGCTCTCCTGGTTTGCTCTTTCCCCCCAAAGCCCTCTGGGCCTGCTCTCTCACCTGCCCAGTAGGGCCTACCCTGACCACCCTGCTTAAAATTCCAGCCATCCCCCAGCCCTCCCTTCCTCCTCTCTCCTTTTCTTCCGCCCCAGCTTCTCATCCTTTCACATATACACAATGAACTTCTATCTTTGCTTTCTGTCCATCTCCCCCACTAGGAGGAAATTTCCATGAGGGCAGGGACATTTGTCTGTCCGAGCTGTGGCTCTCAGCCTCTCAGTTTTCGGTCGAACTTTCTTGAGAGTGAGAACATGGATCTCATGTTCTTGGGCTCGGAGGATTTAGCACTGGCCTTGTCAGCAAGCCTGCCGGTCCTGCCCCATCCCTGGCCCGGCCTCCTTTGTGTCCGCTGCTTTTCTATGATGTCCCCACCCCCATGCCCAGGCCTGTGCTGCCTCTCCCACCACTGAGGGCTGCAGGGCCCCTGGGAGTGAGAATATGGAGGCTTGGGTTATTACTGGGAAGACAAGGCAGGAGAGATGGAACCATCCATCTCCTTGCCCGTGTGGTCCCCACTCTGACCCAGCCCAGAAGAATTAGAACTTGGAGCTGCTCCTGGGAACACAAGCGCATCCCTGGGAGTGGCCACAGAAAGAGCCCAGAGTCCCATAACCCCTCTCCACACAGCCCTGGCTTCCAGGGACTCAGTTTCCCCGAACTTATAGTGGGGCCTCTTGGGGGAGCTCATGGAGCATGCTCAACAGGGGGCTCTCGGCTGGGGATCCCAGGCAGATAGACCGAGCCACGCACGGACACGCTCACCTGCTGCATGACGTCCCGCTTCTGGTTCATGGCGGCCAGGTAGCGGAGAATCAGCTTTGTGGCCTCGGTTTTGCCAGAGCCGCTTTCTCCACTGGGCAGAGCAAAGGGGGCAGGGTGAGCCTCCACCTGTTCACTGCCTCTTCTGGGCTCCCTCCACCCCACTGTGGAGCCGTGATCGGGGAGGCAAGGGGACATGGGCGGATGCGCTGGCCCAGAGAGGCCCAGAGACATTCTCAGGCCACACAGCAGGCCTGGCCTGGGGCAGGCCTGGTGCCTGAGGCCTCAGCATTCACCCTCCACGCGCACGCACACATGCAGGCACAGACACACACACGCAAATGCCCATATGCACACACGTGTGCACACACCCTACAATGTACGCACTGACACACGAAATGTCCATTCACACACACATATGCATGTGTACTCACAGATATGCACATATGTCCATATGCACACACATGTGCACACCTACCCACAATGCACACACAGACACATGAAGTGCCCATTCACGTACACAAGTGCACACACCCCACAATGCATGCACAGACACATGTGCACTCACAGATGCACACACAAATGCCCATATGCACACACGTGTGCACACCCATCCACAATGCATGCACAGGCACCCACCCACACACACACAGACACACACGCACAGCTGACCTGCTGCTTACCTGATGATTATGCCCTGGTTCTCTCTGGCATCGAGCATTTTGGCGAAGGCGAGATTTGCAATTGCAAAGAGGTGCCTGGGGAGATAGGCTGTGACCTGTGGCTGGGGCAGGTGGGCCCTGCCCCGGCCCTCCCAGGCCCTCCCAGGGGTGTGGGGGCACCTTTGTTCAGCCCAGCAGCTAGTCCTGCTCCCAGCCCTCACCCCTGGAGACATGCTCCCTGCCCCATCCTGGTCTGAGCCACCACGGCCTCCAGCCCCTGGTGAGCGAGGAGCCTGGGCCCAGCGAGGGCTGTGGTCTGCCCAGTAAGTGACCGTCAGGCCAAGGGGCAGCCGGGGACTTGCCAAGCTCAGGCGGGTAGGACCCAGTAGCCCCCCAGGGGCACCCCCACATCCTCTGCTCGGAGACACTCACGGCGGATTCTCTCCCAGAGCCCTCCCGCTGTACTGCTGCACCTGCTCTGGCCCGTAGATCCCAAACATTCGATACGGGTTCACTGAGACCAGGATGCTGCCGATGTAGGTCTGGGGGTGGGCAGAGGTGGCGGTGGTCTCAGCGTGTGGCTCCTCCCGGCCCTCCCTGGCCCAACCCACACCCCTGCTCCTGGACACCCAGATCCCCATTTCATCGGGACAGACGTCCACTGGCCTGGTCCCTGTAAACACATGATGGAATTACAGGCCTTGACCAAACCATGATTTATTCACGCCAGGCTCTGCCTCCAGAAACTTCTGCCTCATGCTGAAGTCAAAGCTCCACTCCCTGGAGTGGGGAGGAAGTTGGGGGGCTACTTTGGGGCTCCCTGCTTTCTGCATTCTGAGGGGTGCAGTGGGGGGCAGTGGCTCCCTGCCACCTCTCTGGCCTGCCCACCCGGGATCTTGGGGGCCAGGTCCTTGGTAGAAGCATGCATCTCCGACTTCCCTGCCCCTCTGACACCCACCATTCTAAGATTCTGTGTTAGGACTTCAGGTTTTAGGGCTCTCAGCCCTGGCCGTCTATGCTTAAACCAGAGTGGCCCAGGTTTGGGCCCGGCAGGAGAGATTGGGGGTCTGGCAGGTTAGGGGGATGGAGGCAGGACCCCCACCCAGCACTCACATAGATGAGGTTCCGTTCAAATCTGGTCTTCAGGTTGGACAGCACAGTGGCCTCCTGGAGGTCTCTGGTGGGGAGGGAGGGGGCGGCAGTGAGGACAGGGGCTGCCAGGGCTCGAGCCTGTAGCTACCAGGGCTGGGGCTCTGGGTCAGAGAGACCTGAGTTCAAGTCCCATTGCTGACCCCCACCAACTGTGAGAGACCCGGGGCCACCCGCTGAGACTCTCAGTGCCTCAGTTTCTTCATCTGTCAAATGACAGTCCTGCCTTCCTGGGTGACAGTGGGAGGCCCTTGGATCGCCAATTTGAGGGCTGAGTCATCATGGTGAGATGAGGGCAGCGGCCAGCACAGCCCTCACAACGGTGGGAAGGAGGGACGATCACCACCCCCATTTTATGGATGGGGAAACCAAGGCACAGAGAGGTGAAGGGGTTTGCCTGGGCCTGTCTGACTCAGACCTGGGCCTTCTCGACACTCCATTATGCAGATGGGGAAACTGAGGCTCTGAAAATGTTCTGGGAAGTGAAAGGCACCCCTGGCATCGAGGCGGCTCTAAGGCTGGATGTGTGGTGACCCCTCGCCCAGCCCTCCCCTCCTGCCCTAGCCCCTCACTCACTCCAGCTGTGTCATGTCTTCCACGCCGTCCTCCTGGCGCTGCTCGCGAAATCGCCTGCATGGCATATTGCGGATGGAGTGCATCTGTGAGAGATGCTGGGGTTGGTTGGGTGGGAGGACACCCCACAGGGAGGCCCTGGGGCTCACAGTCCCCTACTTGGCCCCTGGAACAGGGAGCCTACGCTCATGGTCGTGGAGGGAACACCAAGGCAGGCTGGGTAGGTTCTGTGGGTCTCCTTGGCTGTGCTCGGGGCAGGATGCCATGGCCCACCCAGAGCTGGCATGCAGACCCATGGACTTGCTGTGACGTACACCCACACGTGCTCACAAATGTCCAGGAGCTGGAGCCCGCCTACTCCCTGCCCAGGGAAGCCCTCCTAGCCTCCGGCCCATTGTTCTCACAGCTCTGACACCTCCTATTTGCTGACCCTGTCCATCTAGTGCATGTACAGGGTGACAGCTCTATGATCGGCTCTGTCCTGGGACTTCCAGAGGGCGTGCCACGCCCCTGGCCCACAGACAACACGGGACCCCAGGCACAAAGGCATCTGCAGCTCATGTACACACGTGTGGTCTTGGAAGATGCTAGTGGGACCCAGTGGGAAGCACACGCAAGTGTGCTTACACATTCTCGCATGTCTGGGTGCGGTGCTCACGTGTTCGTGTACTGCTGGGGCTACCCCGCTGGCCCCTGTGGGTCTCAGCCCGCTTTGGGCTGCAGGTGTTTAGGTGTGCCCCCTGTCCACGAGCACACACGTGTGTGCACACATGCACAGAGTGCACAAAGCACCCTGGCCCCCATGTAGCCCTGTCTGCTCAAATCTCAGCACGTGCATGCACACACTGTCCTCACTGAGGAACATGCATAGATTACAGGAAGGCTGGCCTGGGGATCAAGGTACACGCGTGTGAACCACCAATCTCTCCAGCCTTCTGAATCCCAATGCCCGCCCCAACCTGACGCAGCAAGGAACGGGGACACCAAGAGGGAGGCCCTGTGAGTGGCGTGCCAGTCACTGGCACTGCTAAGTAGGGCACGGCAGGTATCCCCCTCAAGGCCCTGGCCTCCTGCCCGCCCATCTGCCCACATGCTCGCCAGCAGCCGTGGGCCCTAAATAATTCAGCCACTCACGTATTCCAGGGTGAGGAGGGCCCAGGCATCCTTGCCCCTCGCCCCTGGGCGCCCCGCAGCCCGCTCCCGCAATGCCGCGGCCCACACCGCGCGAGGCACCCGCCGCCGGGGCCAGGGTCCCCCCAGCAGCCAGGCTGCTCCGGTTGCCATGGTTGGGCCCACTGGCTGCCCGCTCCTCTGGGCACTGTCTGCGCAGGCTGAGAGGCGCCTGCTGCCCCTGCTTGCCCCGCCCACCCTGGGTGTCCTGGGGGAGGCTCCGGTGACCATGCCACCCAGTGTTGGGCTCATGTTCTGCCACAGGTGTGACAGCCAGACACCCCATGCAGACTCCTGTCTCAGTCCCTGACTCGCTGTGTGACCTTGGGCAGGAAATTGCCCCTTCTGGGCCTCGGTCTCCCCACTAAACAATGAGAAAGTCGGAAGGTTGGTTCCTGAGCCCCTCACTCTCTGGGCAGTCAGGGGTCTATGAAGGGAGCAGGAGCCCCGAGAAGAAAGAGAACACAGCAATTTAGGAGAGGCTCAGCAGGAGGCAGAAGGAAATGCGGGGATGTAGGCATGGAGGTGAGACAGGGTGGAGAAACAAGTCCTGCAGTTTTGCACTTGGCTAAAATCTCACTGCCTAGAGGGCAAGCTGGGACTCACAGACAAGATCTCTTCTCAAAATGAACCCGGGAGTTGTTTCCCACATCTGCAACCCTTGTTCAGGGGTTCCATGAGGCCACTGTTCTCCCCAATTCACAGATGGGCAGAATGAGGCCCAAGTGGGCAGCAGCTCACCAAGGTCACATGCGGGCTCGGGGTTGTCTCCTGCCCCGTTTCCCAGGCCTTCCCTCTGAGCTGGGCCCCATACCTTGTTCCACCAGCTTTCGGGGCCCATCTCTTCCTGGGGACCCTTGAGGGGCAGGCCCGTAGCTCCGGGGCCTGGACAGCAGGACAGGAAGTGGACGTGTGATGGCGGCCAGGGCTGGTGGGCCACTGCCAGCAGCCAGAGGCGGGACCATTGCAGCCTCTGGGCTCGCGGCTCGGGTCTGGGCTCAGGGTCCCGGGTGGGCTGGACGGGGGTCTCTGGGGCAGCAGGTCCTGTTCGCTGGAAGGCATTCAGTTTCCGCATCCGAGGCATGACCACGGCAAAACGCCCAGGGGCCAGCTGGTGCTGCCCACTCCCCTCAGGCAGGGGCCCTGGGGTTCCTCTGGGTGGCAAGGGGGCAGGGGCTCTGGGCAGCGTCCTCCAGCGGTGCCACGGGGGCCATGTGGCCAGTGTCTGGTCGTAGGCAGCCAGTGGGTATGAGAAACTGAGCCTCAGCGCTTTCCGCTGAGGGTGGACATCCTTGGATGGTGTCAGAGTCGGGGGCTCAGGCTGTGCCAGTGGCTGGGGGTCTTCTGGTTTCTCAGGGCTTGGGCTGGCCGATTTGGGAAGCTGTCCAGGCCCTGGTTCACGGTGTCTACCCAGGAAGATGCTGGGTGAGTCTGTGGTGGGCTCCTCAGCTTGGGGGGCAGGAGCTGGCCCCAGGCCCACATGTTGGAGGAAGGGGTTTTCGGGCACAGTGGGTGGCCTGGAAAAGCCTCGGCGGTTGCCGGAGCCCCCCCCGCCAGGGGGAGGGTGGACGTGGGGAGGGAGGCAGGTCCACGTCCCAGCTGGGGGCCAGCTGGGGCTCCGTCCAGGGCATCCCCAAGTCCTCTGGCTCGCGCTGGCTCTCGGAGAGCCCCGGGAGCGCCGCTCCCGGCGGGTGGAAGGGGCGCACTCGAGGTTTCACGGCTCGTGTGGGGGGCTCGCTGAGGCGCTTCCAGGTGTGCGGCAGGTGCGAGGGCAGGTTCAGTGAGCGGTGCCTCAGGCTGCGGCCCAGCAGGGGCGGGGGCGAGGGCGGCCGTGATGGGCCAGGGGAGCGGGGTGGGCCCAGGCGCCCCGAGGCCCGGCGCAGGTTCAGGGCCTCCCGCAGCGAGCGGGGCCGGTGGGGCGGTGGCGAGAAGGGCGGCTGGAAGGTGGGCCTGGTGCGGATGGACGGCTGGGGGGAGCCCCAGGGCGAGTGGTAGCCAGGGCTGGGCTGGCTCCTCAGGGAAAGCCGCAGTGGCCAGGCCAGTCTGCGCGAGGCCTGCGGGGAAGACCCCGGGAGGCCCAAGGCTGGAGCCCGCCAACTGGACATCCGGGTCCCAGGGAGGCCCAACAGGTCGGGGGGCACCTGGGGGCTCACAGGAGGTGGCTTCACCAGGGCCCACCAACTGGCCTGGGGCGTGAGAGGCACATGGGTGGGGGCAGCCCAGGGTGGCGGGTGGTGGCGGAGGGAGCCGTAGGGGGACACGGGCCGGCTGGGGCCGGGGTGGGTGGGTGGCCCGGGGCTTGGGGTGCGGCGGGCAGCGGGTGGAGACAGGAGGGCGGCCCAGGGGGAGGACGCTGGCGGGAGGTGGGAGTTGTTGTTGTTCCGGGCCCGCGGCTGGACCCTCCTCAGCGTGATGGGCGTAGAGGGGTGGTCGGGGTCCATGCCGGCCAGCTTGTAGCCAAAGCGCTTGTAGGCCGCCTCCCTGACGGCCGGCCTGCCCGCCCGGGTCGTCTGGTTGCCTCGGAGCCGACGGACGGCCTGCTTTTCAGACAGCGTCTTCTTGAGGAAGCGCGCCAGTGAGGTGGCCGGCCGGGGTGGGGGGTGGCCGAACCCGGGCCCGAAGCCCAGGTCATGGCGGGCCCTGAAGGCTGCCAGAGCCCGCTGCAGGTTCCTCTGGCGCGGCGAGAGGAAGCCCCAGAAGGGGGGAACGTAGGGCCCGGCGGCCGGTGCCAACTCCTCCTCCTCGTCTTCCTCGTCCGCATCCCCCAGCGGCAGTGGGATGTCCAGGGAGGGCGGCAGGGGCACCTCCAGCTTCTCCTTTCCAAACAGCTTCACCTGGGGCCGGGGGAAGAGGCGGAACTTGCGGATGAGCGAGAGCTTGGACCTGGCCGGCTTGTCCATGCCCTGCTGCTCGAAGAAGGTGGCGCTGGGCAGGCGGAAGGACGGGCGCGGCGGCTCCGCGCCCACCTCCTCGGGCTCCTCCAGCTCCGCGATGTCGTCCATGGGGTGGGCGTACGGGTTGTGGGGCACTGGGATGGGCGGCGGGACCCAGGGATACAGGAAGGCCTGTTCCTCCGGGGAGAGGTAGGGCACCTGGGGTGGATAGACGGCCTCGTCCCCTGGCCCGTAGACGCCTTCGGCATAGGGGACGCCAAAGGGGACGCCATAGGGATCAAAATAGGGCACGTCGTAGGGCTGGTCGTATGGCAGGTCATAGGGTGGGTAGGCCGAGTCGTAAGGTGCGTAAGGGTCCAGGTAGTAGCTGTAGGGATACGCCTCGTCCTCGAACCCATCGTAGTAGCTATAGGGAGCTGCGTACCCCGACGGGGGAGCATAAGGAGGCTCATAGTCGTCGTAGCCGTAGCCGAGGCTGTAGCTGTCTGGTGGGTAGAAGGAGCCGCTGTAATAGCTGGCATGGGGGGCATTGTAGGGACCCTCGGGCGGGTATGCATAGTAGGGGTCGCCGTAGGGTGGCCAGGCAGGGCTGTAGGGCCTGTAGTCGGACAGGTAGGGCTCCTGCTCCTCGTACTGGTACAGCGACCGCTGGTCGTAGTAGTCATCGCCCTCGCGGTAATAGTCGTAGTACTCGCCCAGGTCCTGGAATCCCTCGAGCCCATACAGCGACTTGCGGGAGCCCGAGGGCCGGAACGTGGCCTCGTCCTCGAAGGGCAGGAAGCCCAGGGGTTCCCCCGACTCGTAGATGCTGTGGCCACGGGGGAACCTCCGCAGGCGCCCTCCGTGCCGCAGGATCTCAGCCCCTGACGGGAAGGGCAGCTTGCGGGAACCCACGCGGGCATCGGCGTGGCGGAGCCAGGCGTCCACGGCGGCCTGCTCGCTGCCCGCCTCCTCAGCTTTCTTGAGCAGGAACCTCTTGGTGAGCCAGTTGATGGCCGTGGAGGCCTTGCTGAGTGAGCGGGCACGTGGGCGCAGCCGGCCGTAGCCACGCCGGCCAGGGAAGCGAATCACCATGAAGGACGGCTTCTTGCCCTTCATCGCCCGCTTCTTCTTGCCCACCCGCATCTGGGTCATGAGCTTGGACGTCGACTGGAGCAAGGTGCGTGCCTTCTTCTTGCGCTTGGTCTTCTGTGGGCCGGTATGCAGGCCCCAGAAGAAGGCTGAGGCGCTCCGGAACTGGCCTTTCTTGGAGATCTTGGGCGTGCGGTCCCGGAAGCCCATAAAAAGGCGCGAGGTCCCCTTCAGGCTGCGTTTGGGCTTCTCGGGCTCCGGTGCCTTCTTGCCCTTTTTCCCTTTCTTGGCTTTCTTCTCCTCATCTTCCTCCTTCGCCATGGCAGCCACCCACTCCCCCTGTCCGGCCCAGGGCTGGTGGTAATGGACTCAGGTGCCGGGAGGCCCAGGGACCTGTCCGTGGCTGCACACGCAGCCTCTTTGGACAAGGTGCAGCCAGGACTGGCCCAGGGTTTGCACCAGAATCCCCGATCCAAGAGGCCGAATCCATAATTCATCCCCTGCACACGTAGGCCGCCTTGGATTTCACCCGCAAGCGGTGGTGGAAAGTCTGTGGGTGTTGTTTACCTGGGAGCCGGGGGCACCCCTGGGTATGGGGGCATCCTGGCTTTAGGATCGTCACGCTGACCGGTGCGGCTGATGTCTACAAGCCCTTCCACGTGCCCTTTGCACGCAGAAACTGGCTCGAACCCACTGCAGGTCATGCGTCCGTCGTCGCCATTTTCCCGAGGATGACACCAAAGCCAGATCAGGTGTATCCCCTGCCTGAAACCAGTGCTGACCTCGGCCGGAAGTGGAGCTGGGGCCCCTGAGCCCAGGGTGGTATGCCCAAAATCCATGAACAAGGGGTCTCGGAGGGGAGCTCTGTGCCCTCCAGGTATCAGAGGAGGGGGGGGGGGGGTGGGTAGGGGTGGGTGGGGGCCACAGCAGGTGTAACAGGAGCTGGCAGGCTCTGGGAGTGTGAATAATGCATCGGGGAGATCTGGCAGCAGCTCAGAATGCAGGGCACAGCGGCGGGGGTGGGGGGCTGTCTTAGTGGAACTTTCATGGGGCCATGGGGGGCCCCAGCCCCCCACGCCAGGAAAGCTAGGGGAGCAGAAGCAGGCGGGAGGAAGGGTCAGGCCCAGCTCTGACCCCAGCTCTGCCGCCAACAGGCTGTAGGGCCTCAGGAGAGCCCTTTGCCCTCTCTGGCCTCAGCTTCCTCATCTGGAAAATGGGGGTGCTATTCCGTGCCCTCTTGTACTCCTGCCACAACATTTACCATTTTACCCATTTTAAAGTGCACAATTCAGTGGCAGTTAGCACCTTCACATGTTTTGCGGCCACCACCTCTCTCTAGTTCCAGAATATTTTCTTCACATCCAACAGGAAGCCCTATACCCATTAGCAGTCACCCCCACTCTCCCCTCCCTGCAGTGCCTGGCAATCACTAATCTTTCTGTCTCTATGGATTTACCTATTCTGGGTATTTCACATACACGGAGTCAGACAATGAGTGTGCTTTGGTGGCTGATTCCTTTCACTCAAGTTTCATCTGTGTTGTAGCCTCTGAGCCACTTTACTTTTTTTTTTTTTAGGAAGTACTGGAGATTGAACCCAGGACCTCGTACATGGGAAGCAGGTGCTCAACCACTTGAGCCACATCTGCTCCCCCCTGAGTCACTTTTGAGCATCTGCATTAGAAGTAGGGGCTGGGGCTTGTTAGGTGAGGGGGGTTACCTAGGAGGACGTAGCTCTGTGATCTTTGGCCTCAAAACATTCTCTCTTCACCCTCCACCTCTCTCTTCTCCTTCCCATTCTGCTTATCTCCTCTCTCCCATCCTCCCTCTTCTTTCCCCCTGCTTTCTCCCCTCCTCCCCTTCCAGCTTCCTCTCTTCTTCTCCCCCTCCTCTCTTCTTTCCCTCTTCCTTTCCTTCTTCCCCCTTCTTCTACTCCTCTCCCTTCTCTTCCTCCACTCCCCTTCCCCTCCATCCCATCCCTAAGGATCAGGCTGAAGACAGATCTCTGACTAATATCAGGCTTTCCATTCACTTTGGTCCCAACCCTGACCCTTTGGGTGTGAAAGATTTTGCCTAAGGGAGTGGATATGTCTCAAGCAGTTGGGTGCCTGCCTCCCACAGGGGAGGTCTCAGGTTTGGTCCCTGGTGCCTCCTAAAAACAAAAACAAACAACAAGCAAACAAATGAAAAAACCATTTCAGGGGAGCTGATGTGGCTCAGTGGTTGAGCACCGGCTTCCCTCATACGAGATCCCAGGTTCAACCCCCAGGCCTCGTAGCTCAAAAACAAACAAACAAAAAAACAAGGTTTGGCCTAAGAGACCCCAGAGCAGGGAGGCTCTGGGCCTGCTTCTGAACCTGCAGAGTCTGTGTCCTGAGTGAGCCATGAAACAGGGACAGCGGTGAGGAGCCAAGAGGAGATGACAGCCAGCAGGGGCTCCGCTCCCCACATCGGTCTCCCCTCCTTGCCCCACTTTCCCTGTCCCCTCTTCTCCATGCCCCTCTTCTCCAAGATTCACCGAGAGGCAGTGGGCGCCCAGCTCTCATGGCACTCACTCCAGGCAACCCCTGGGGTGGGGTGAGCTTGAGGGAGGCTGGAGCAATGGGGGCTTTCTGGGCAGAGGGTGGCCTGGGATTTTGGAGGGGGGGTGTTCATTTTCCCCAGCGTCTCCTTCTATGCTGCCCTCAAGCCCGCTGTCACCTCTTTCTGTGCCTGTGGATGCTGCTGCTTGAGGGAGAATGAAGGGCAGTGAGCAACAGACAGATGGACAGACGGGTGGATGGATGCAATGGGGTGTGTCCACGTGGTGGAATATTATTCAGCCATAAAAAGGAACTATGTACTGATCCATTTTGCAACATGGATGACCCGCGAAGACATCCTGCTGAGTGAAAGTAGGTAATCCCATGTTGTGTGATTCCATTTACAGGAAATATCCCAAAGCAGTAAATCCACAGAGAGAGAAAGTGGGGGGTTGGTGCCAGGGGCTGGGGAGGGGAATGGGGGTGATGAAAATGTTTTGCTAGACAGAGGTGATGGTTGCACAACATTGTGAATGCAGTAAATGCCACCAGATCATCTGCTGTAAAATGAGGCTAACTTTGTGTTAGATGACTTTCCCCTCAATAAAAAAAAAATCAAATAAAAAGGACAGGGTAGCTGCTAACATTCTCCCTGACCTGATTTTGTGATAATCAGGGTAGGCTAAACAATCATTAGAAACCATGCATGTGTCCCCAGACCTAGTTTTTCTCCCTAGGTCTGGTTTTTAGAATACTGGTGATAAACTAAGCCTGATTAATTATATGACCATCCCGTTTGGGAAAAGACTGTAACTTTGGGTATCTTTGGTCAACCTTAAGAGATATAGCAGGAGGACAGATGTGGCTTGGATGGTTGGGCATCCATCTCCCATATGAGGAACCTGGGTTCGATCTCTGGGACCTCCTGGTAAAAATTAAAAAAATAATAATATGGAAGGCGCATGGGCCACCAAGCCCTGTGCATGGGTACGCTGCTAGGCCCTGTGAGCAGGTGCACCGCCAGGCTCTCCAAGCAGGTGTGCCGCCAGTCCCCGCCGAACCACTCAGCAAGATGATGACTTAACAGGAGACTGACACAAGGGAGAGCCAACACAAGAAGCACTGAAAAACTAGGAACTAAGGTGGCGCAGGTGGTAGTATGCCTCTCTCCCACAATGGAGGTTCTGAGGATTGAATCCCAGTGAAGACAGGAGGAGAAGGATGAGAAGAGAGGGCAGGAAACGGACATAGAATTGCCCAGCAAATGGACACAAAACAGCAAAAGCGGGATGGGGGGCAAGTGGTGTAAAATGGATAAAAGTAAATAAATAAAGAAAGAATAGCAGAAAGGATAACCAAAAGAGTAAAAAGAGAGACAAAAACAAGATGACATGAAAACCAAAGAATAAAATGGAGGAAGTAAATAGTGCATTTACAGTAATATCATTGAATGTGAATGGATTAAACTCCCCAATCAAAAGATACAGGCTGATAGAGTGGATAAAAAAACATGAGCCATCCATATGCTGCTTACAAGAAACTCACCTTAGACCCATGGATACAAACCGGCTGAAAGTGAAAGTTTGGAAAAAGATACTCCACGCGAATAGCAACCAGAAAAGAGCAGGGGTAGCTATACTAATATCAGACAAAATAGACTTTAAATACAAAAAAGTGATAAGAGATACAGAAGGCCATTATGTATTAATAAAAGGGACAATCCACCAGGAAGATAAAACAGCCAAAATATCAATGCACCTAACTAGGGTGCCCCAAAATATATGAGACAAATTCTGGCAAAACTGAAGGGAGAAAGACATTTCTACAATAATCGTTGGAGACTTCAACACCCCACTCACATCATTAGATAGAACAACTAGACAGAAGATCAACAAGGAAACAGAGAACTTGAACAATACGATAAACAAGTTAGACCTAACAGACATATACAGAACACTGCATTCAAACTCAGCGGGTTATACATTCTTCTCAAGTGCCCATGGATCTTTCTCCAGGATAGACCACATGTTAGGTCACAATTCAGCTCTCAATAAATATAAAAGGATTGAAATTATACAAAGCACCTTCTTAGATCATAACAGAATGAAACTAGAAATCAATAATAGACAGGAAAAGAGTGAATTCGCTAATGTGTGGAGACTGAACAACACACTCCTAAATAATCGGTGGGTCAAAGAAGAAATTGCGAGTGAAAACGGTAAATATATTGAGACAAATGAAAATGAGAACACAACGTATCAAAACTTATGGGAGGGGGGCGGATGTGGCTCAGGTGGTTGGGCGTCCATCTGCCATATGGAGGGACCTGGGTTCGGTCCCTGGGACCTCCCGGTAAAATGAAAAATATATAGTGGCTCTGTGTGCTGCTGAGCTGTCAGGCCGCGGGAGCCATGCAGCGGAATGATGACGTAACAGGGGAGAGACAAGACGAGATGCTCCGAAAACTCCAGAGGCCAGGAGCTGAGGTGGCGCAGGCAGCAGAATGCCTCTCTCCTACATTGGAGGTCTGCAGGATCGAATCCTGGTGAAGACTGGTGGAGGAGGATGGGAAGAGATGGCAGGAAACAGACACGGAGAATTGCCCAGCAAATGGACACAAAACAGCGAATGGGGAAGGGGGGGTTTAAAATGGATAAAGTAAATAAATAAAATCTTTAAAAAAAAAAACAAAAACTTATGGGATACAGTGAAGGCAGTTTTGAGAGGGAAATTTATAGCCCTAAATGCCTATATTAAAAAAGAAGAAAGAGCTAAACTCAAAGATTTAACTGAACAACTAGAGAAACTAGAAAAAGAACAGCAAACCAATCCCAAAGCAAGCAGAAGGAAAGAAATAATAAAGATTAGAACAGAAATAAATGAAAATGAGAACAGAAAAAACAATAGAGAAAATCAACAAAACCAAAAGCTGTTTCTTTGAGAAGATCAATAAAATTGACAAACCCCTAGTTAGACTAACAAAGAAAAAAAGAGAGAAGATGCAAATAAGTACAAACAGAAATGAAAGGGGGGAAGTTACAAGTGACCTCACAGAAATAAAAAGAATCATAAGAGGATATTAGGAATAAATCAATACATTAGAAATTAAAAAAAAAAAAAAAAAAAAAAAAAAAGAGGATATTAGGAGAAACTATATGCCAACAAACTAGACAATCTAGATGAAATGGACAAATTTCTAGAAACACATAACCAACCTACTGATGCTACGAGAAATACAAGAACTTAACAAACCAGTCACAATTAAGGAGATTGAATCCATCATCAAAAATCTCCCAGCAAAGAAAAGTCCAGGACCAGATGGCTTCACAGGAGAATTCTGCCAAGCATTTCAAAAAGAATTAACACCAATCCTGTTTAAACTCTTCCAAAAAATTGAAGAGGAAGGAAAATTACCCAACACATTTTATGAAGCCAACATCACCCTAAGACCAAAGCCAGATAAAGATTCTACAAGAAAAGAAAATTACAGACCAATCTCTCTAATGACCATAGATGCAAAAATTCTCAACAAAATACTTGCAAATCGAATCCAACAGCATATCAAAAACTTATACATCACTACCAAATGGGATTTATTCCTGTATGTAAGGCTGGTTCAACATAAGAAAATCAATCAATGTAATATACCACATTAACACATTGAATGAAAAAAACCACATAATCATCTCAATAGATGCAGAAAAGGCATTTGACAAAATCCAGTATCCTTTTTTGATAAAAACATTTCAAAAGATAGGAATAAAAGGAAAATTCCTCAATATAATAAAAGGCATATATGAAAAACCCACAGCCAACATCATACTCAATAGGGGAAGGTTGAAAGCTTTCCCTCTAAGATCGGAAACAAGACAAGGATGCCCATTGTCACCAGTGTTATTCAACATTGTACTAGAAGTTCTAGCTAGGGCAATTAGACAAGAAAAAAAATTAAAGGCATACAAACAGGAAAAGGGGAAGTAAAACTCTCATTGTTTGCAGATGACATGATCCTGTACTTAGAAAATCCTGAAGTATCCACGACAAAGCTACCTGAACTAATAAATGAGTTCAGCAAAGTGGCAGGATGCAAGATCAACACGCAAAAATCAGTAATGTTTTTGTACACTAGTACTGAACAACCTGAGGAGGAAATCAGGGGAAAAATTCCATTTTCAATAGCAACAAAAATACTCAAATAGCTAGGAATTAATTTAAGCAAAGAAGTACAGGACCTGTATGCAGAAAACTACAAAACAATGCTAAAAGAAATTTTAAAAGACCTAAACAAATGGAAAGACATTCCTTGTTCATGGATTGGAAGAATAAATATTGTGCAGATGTCAATCTTGCCCAAACTGATTTATAGATTCAATGCAATACCAATCAAAATCCCAACAGCTTACTTTACAGAATTAGAGAAGGCAATTACCAAATTCATCTGGAAGGGTAAGTGCACCTGAATAGCCAAAAGCATTCTAAAAAAGAAGAGCGATGTGGGAGGAATTTCACTGCCTGATCTTGAAACATATTACAAAGCTACAGTAGTCAAAACAGCATGGTACTGGCATAAAGATAGACACGTCGATCAGTAGAATAGAATTGAGAATCCAGAAATAAACCCTCATCTATACAGTCAACTGGTTTTTGACAAACCTACCAAGCCCACACTAAGGGGAAAAAACAGTCTCTTCAACAAATGGTGTTGGGAGAACTGGATATCTATAACCAAAAGAATGAAAGAGGACCCCTATCTCATCCCCTATACAAGAATCAACTCAAAATGGATCAAAGATCTAAATATAAAAGCCAGGACCATAAAACTACTACAAGAAAATGTAGGGAAACATCTTCAAGACCTTGTAGTAGGTGGTGGGTTCTTGGACCTTACAGCCAAAGCACGTGCAACAAAAGAAAAAATAGATAAATGGGACCTCCTCAAAATTAAACACTTTTGCACCTCACAGGACTTTGTCAGAAGGGTGAAAAGGCAGCCAACTCAATGGGAAAAAATATTTGGAAATCACATATCTGATAAGGGTTTAACATCCAGGATATATAAAGAGATGTTACAACACAACAATAAAAAGACAAATGACCCAATTAAAAAATGGGCCAAAGACTTGAATAGACATTTCTCCGAAAAAGAAATACAAATGGCAAAAAAATAACATCACTCATGATTAGGGAAATGCAAATCAAAACTACAATGAGATATCATTTCACACCTATCAGAATGGCCACTATTAAAAAGACAGAGAACTACAAGTGTTGGAGAGGATGTGGAGAGATAGGAACACCTCTTCACTGTTGGTGGGAATGCAGAATGGTACAGCCACTGTGGAGGACTGTTTGGCAGTTCCTAAAGAAGTTGAATATAGACTTGCCACGTGACCCTGCAATACCACTACTGGATATATACCCAGAAGAACTGAGAGCAGTGACATGAACAGACATCTGCACTCCAATGTTCACAGTAACATTATTCACCATTGCCACAAGTTGGAAACAACCCAGGTGTCCATCAACAGATGAATGGATAAACAGACTGTGGTCTATTCACACGATAGAATATTATGCAGCTGTAAGAAGAAATGAAGTCATAAAGCATAGGACAACATGGATGAACCTGGAGGACATTATGTTGAGCGAAGCAAGCCAGACACAAAAGGACAAATACTGTATAGAATGCGTTACTATGAACCAAATGCATTGTGTATCAAATTGTTTGATTCAAAAAAAATTTCATGTGTATCCATTACATTTAATTGAGAAATATATATATTTATTCATCTGTTTACTTTTTAGTTTTTAATTGTTTATATTTTCAATTATTAAATGTACAAAATAAAGTAAAAAAAAATTTTATAATGGATAAAAGTAAATAAATAAATAAATCCTTAAGGAAAAAAAAAAAAGGACAGGGGAATATTTCTTTCGGAGCCTAGGGATGCCAGCACCAGCCCCGCCCCTCCTGTTGAGTTTTTTTCCATTCCAAGAGGGAGTCAGGTGTTTCCCACGATTGTCTAACATGCTGGTAAGGTCGGAACTCTTAGTATTCCCTTTTCCAACTACGGAAAAGGAGATTCCGAGAAGTAAGGTGACTTGCTCCAGGTCACACAGCTTGGGAGGGTCTCGAGGCGCCTTCGTCGCTAGGTGCTCCTGCCCCCCGAAACCCCTGGATAATCAGGCTGCCTGGTGGGAGGGATGAGCAGCAGGGTAGAAGTGGAGGCTCCACTGAGGTGACCCTAGAGCCTGGTCCTGCCGGGAGTTCTGGAGGCTGAAGCCCTTGACCTAGCTGCTGAGACAGGCAGGCCCCAAGACCTCCACGGATGCAGGTCTTTGGACACGCTGGGGGGAGGGGGGACGCCCAGAGCCGCACCCCTCCATGGACCCGCCCACCTCTCCAGCCTGGCCGCTCCCTCCAGGGTCCGGTACCAGCCTGCGTTTGCTTGTTCATTTACTCATTCCTTCAAAGGTGTTTCTGAAAATCCCACTGTCCATGCACTGGGAGTGCAGCTGAAAAGCTCCCCTGGGCTCATGGAGTTGACATACAGGGGGTGGGAGGGTGGGATAGTCACAGACTAGGAAAGGAAGTAGAATATGTAATTTGTTCGGAGGGTGATAAGTGCTGGCGATTAAATAAAGCAGGGAAGGGGTACCAGGGTACCAAGCAGTGGGGCGTGTGTGACGTCAAGTTCAGCAGGGAGGGCCTCTCTGATAGTGAAAGGAGACGGGGGCCAGAGTGGGGGATGGGAGATGCTAAGGGCGGGCAAGTCGGGTAGAGGGGACAGCAGCAGGTGCAATGGCCCTGAGGCGACCGAGGGCCCACAAGGCCAGACGACGGGGGTGGAGTGAGGGCCCAGATGGGGAGATGAGCTCAGAGGTCCAAGGTTCAGGGCCAGGTGTGAGGACCTTAGGGCTGTGGTGGGGACCTCAGGAGGGTTTTGAGCATGGAAGGGGCAGGATTCGAACTGGGTCCCTGCAGGATTCCCCACACTGCCGAGGAGAGACCAGACACCCTAAGGCGGGGAGGCCAGTTTGGAGGTGGCTGTGCTGGTCCCAGTAGGTGGGGGCAGGGGCCTGGGTGGTGGTGGCAGTTGCGGGAGGAGGCTGGGTGATTTTTGCAGGTAGAGCTGGCAGGATTTGTTGATGGAGGAAGAACGGAGTCAAGAATGGCTCTAGGGAAGCGGCTGTGGCTCAATCAGTGGGGCTCCCGTTTACCATGTGGGAGGCCCTGGGTTCGGTTCCCGGGGCCTCCTGGTGGGGGCAAGCCCGCCCGCATGGCGTGGTTGGCTGACCCGGCGAGCGCGGGCAGCAGGGGGGGGATAAATGAATAAATAAATAAAATCAAAAAAAAAAAAAAAAAAAAAAGAATGGCTCCACATTAATGCATAAGGGGTGCAGAGTTTCTGTTTGGGGTGATGGAAAGTTCTGGTAATGGATGGGGGTGACAGTAGCTCAACATGGCAAATGTGATTGATGCCACTGAATGGTAGGCTTGGGAGGGATGGGGATGGGAGAGTTTATGTGAGAACAGGATCAAATAATGGAGGAGAAAAGGCCCAAAAGGACATTCCTGGGACATATGAAAAAATTGGATTATGGATGGCAAGCTTTATATCAATGTTAAATTTCTTGAACTTGATAACTGCACTTAAGGTGGTTACATAAGTGAGTGCCCTTTTGCTTAGGAAGTATTAAGAGTTAGAGGAGCATGATGGATACAACCTACTCTCAGATATTTAGAAAATAAATGATAGAGAGATATAGAGAGGTGGATGATAGATGGATAGAGAGATGGATAATATAGAGATGGATGATAGAGAAACGGATAGACAGATGATAGAGAGATGGAAGATAGAGGGATGGATAGAGAGATGATGAGAGATGGATCTAGAGAGATGGATAAGAGATGGGTAGAGAGATGGATGAGAGATAGATAATACAGAGATGGAAAATAGAGAGATGGATTGACAGATGATAGAGAGATGGATGATAGATGAATAGAGCTAGATGATAGATGATAGAAAGATAGAGAGGTAGATAGTAGAGAAATGGATAGAGAGATGGATGACAGAGAGATGGAATGATAGGGAGATAAAGATACACAGACAGTCAGAGATGATAGAGAGATGGATACAGAGATAGATGAGAGATGGCTAGAGATGGATGAGAGAGAGCTAGATGACAGAGAAATGAAGAGAGATGGATGATAGAGATGGAATGATAGGGAGTTGGATAGGTGAGAGACAGACATGATAGAGAGATGGATAGAGAGATGATAGAAGATAGAAAGATGAATAGAAGATGGATAGAATAACATAACATGTGGCAAAATGCTAATAGTTGGTAAATTTGGGTATCTGGTTGGGGGGAAGGTTGGCATTCTCCATATTGTTTTGTATTATTTTTGCAACATTAACATTTTTATTTCAAAATAAAAAGTTTTTTTTTTTTTAAAGCAAAAACCAGAGCAGTTCCAAGATTTCAAACAGTCCTGAACAACTGGAAGTATAGAGAGGCCATCAGCTGAGAGGATGGCAGTGGACAGAGCCAGTGAAGGAGGTGAGAGCTGGAGCTCAGCTTAGAAATGTTGAGTTCCAGGGAAGCGGCTGTGGGTCAATCAGTAGGGCTCCCGTTTACCATATGGGAGGCCCCGGGTTCGGTTCCCGGGGGCCTCCTGGTGAAGGCAAGCCCGCCCGCACGGCGTGGTTAGCTGACCCAGCAAGCACAAGCAGCAAGGGGGGGATAAATGAATAAATAAATAAAATCTTTAAGAAAAAGAAAAAGAAACATTGAGTTCCAGACATGTGTGAGGGAGTTAGCAGCCTCTAGGTGGAGTTGAGCCACAACTCAGGGAGGGGAGCTGATGGAGAAGAGCCTGTGAACGAACACTGGGCTCCACTTTTCGAAGGCCAAGGAGAGGTGGAGCAGCACTGTGGCAGGAGAAGGGGCTAGAGTTGTGGGGGGAGCTGTAAGCGGGACATGGGGTGACTGCTGGGGTCAGGAAGCCACAGAAAAGCCTCTGCTCCTGTCTGCACATGGAAAGCGGCCTGGGGGTGACCCTTCCTGGTCTCTGGGGTCCTGGCTCCACCCCTGGACTTGGGGACTTTGCCCCCCGGTGGTCAGTGGGGTTGCCCCTTCTTGGTGGGCCAGGATCCCACCTCCCTCTCAGGGTCTCCAGTCTCTGCAGTAAGCACAAAGGGACTCAGAGACAAAGTCTCTCATTCATTCCCTTCCCAAATATTTGTCAGGCACCTACTCTGTGCCGGGCACTAGGAGGGGTGTGTGTGGGGTCAGAGTCGAGTGAAAACAGACACGTTCTTGCCCCTGCCTGGTGGCCCCTTGAGCCTCTCGCCCTCATCACTCTGCTCCAGCCACAGGACTGGGTATCTGCACATGCTGTTCCATCTGCCTGGAACACTGTTCTCTCTTCCATTTGATTAACTCACGCTCCTCCTTCAGATCACCTCCTCAGGGAAAACTTCCTGGACTTCCCGATTTGCCAGCTGTTTGCTATGTGCCTGGCTGGGTGCTAAATATTTTCCTGTCTATCTCACTGGACTCCCATAATATGTAAGACGGGAACCACTGCTCCCATTTTACAGCTGATGGGCTCTGAGAGGTTCGACCTCTTGCTCGAGACCCCCATGGAGAAACTGATGAGCCTGTCTCTGACTGTAGGGCTTGTGCTCAGAATTACCAGGCCCTACAGTATTCATTCAACCCTCACTACAATCTTGCAGAGCAGATGCTACTGTTATTCCCATTTTACGCATTGGGAAACAGAGGCTTAGAGAGGTTTAGTAAGCTGCCCGAACCACACAGCATGAGAGTGGATTTGAACTCCAGGGCACCCATGCTTTCCGCCATGACCCCACATTATCTCTCGGAAAGTGGACTTGCTAAGAACTCTTGGGGAGCATGGGAAGAAGGAGTGGGAGGGGATGCAGAATGGAGGCAGGCGAGGGCCCCGAAGGGGCTGAGCGTGAGGGCAGAGTGGGGAGGACCCTGGGCTGGCCTGGAGCGGCTGGATGGACAGGGGAGCTGTTCCCCGAAGTGAGGTGGGGGAGAAGGACTTGCCTGGTGTGGGATGTGTGGGGTTTTGGGGGACCAAGTCAAGAACTTGGAGGAGAGGCCGGGTGGAGAACAAGGTTCGTGGGTCACAGTGGGTAGGATGAGAGGAGCCAGGGGTGTGGGGGGCTGTCTAGGGGAGGCTAGGAGCAAGCATGAGAAGGCCTTGGGCCACTGACCAGGTGTGGGGGCTCAGCTCTCACTGCCTGTGGGGAAGGAGTGCCCAGGAAGGAGGCAGGGGAAGTGCCTCTGAGAAGAGGAGGAGCGGGAGGACGGGGTGTCACAGGAGCCAGAGGGAGAGGGCCGAAGGCCGTGGGTGCTGGGCCTGCTGAGGCCAAGGAGACGCGGTTAAAGTGGCCGCTGGCTCAGTGGGGCCGGGGCATCAGGCCTTGGAGGGGGTTGTTTGGGTGCCATGTTGGAGGGGGTTGATGGGCAAGGGAAGCTGAGGAAATTGAGTTGGGGGGATGGACCCGGGGGAGCAAAGCCAGGGAGGGGAGGTGACAGAGGTGATGGTGGGTCAGGGGCTTTAACGGTTTCAGTGGAGAGGCCTGAGGTGGCGAGTGGGACAGTTCCAAAGAAGAGAGAGATGGGCTGAATCTTCTGTGAAGTCCCCAAGGCAGCCTGCCCATGCTCCCTCCATCAAGGTGGGAAAGGCTGGTGCAAGTGGCAGTGTGTGTGTGGGGGGGTGGTTTGGAGATGAGTTGTCCAGCTGGAGAGGGAGGGGGGGGCGGGGGGTTGAAGGGGAGCAGAGTGGGAGGTACTGGGACGTGCATGTTTGGCCAGCAGTGCTGGTTCAGTTGCTCAGGACTGGGGCAGATTGGGAGATGGGGGTGGGAAGGGCAGGAACTGGGGCTGAGCCTTCAGGAGGACCAAAGAGTTTGGAGGTTCTTGCCAAGGATGTTTCTGAAATGATGAAGGAACAAAGCTGGAGAGGGCAATAAGTGGAGAATGAAGGAAGGAACAAGGGAATGAACAGAGAATGAATGCATGCTGTTCCTTCCCTCGACTCCTCGGCACCTGGGTCCCTGCAAGGCTGAGGGCAGGCGACCCGAGGGGCAGCCCAACCCGGGCCCTGCAGCCGGGGAGGTGCTTCCCAGAGACCATGGCAGTAGGAGCAGGAAAGGAGGCTGGCGCCTCCCCTGGCAGAGGGAGAGCAATATGGCGGGGCCCGACCCTGGGCAGGGATGTAGGGGGACTCGGGGGCTTCCCCAGCCCCAGGGGGTTGTCCCTCGCGCAGGCCCAGACAGCAGGGCCATACTGTCTGCAGCGCCAGAGGTCCAAGGACACAAACACGGATACACAAAGCCTGCCCTGAACCACAGGCACACAGACCCTGTGAGAAATGACACTGCCCGCCCCCGGGCCCGTCCTGCCTGGGGATCTCAGAGCCCTGCCCTCACCTCCCACCTGCGCCGGCCACCCTGGAAACAGGCCTGACCCCTGTTCTGGGCCCAGAGGCCTCCTTGTAGGCCAGAAAGTGACTGTCACCCAGGGACCTCGGTAGGGTCAGGAGAGGGGCCAATGCCTTCCCTGCCTTGGTCTCCCGCCACCCCGAGGCTGACCCAGCTCCGCCCGGCCCCTTCCCCTCCCATCCTGTAGCCTGGAGGGCAACGCTGTTCCCACGGCCCCTGGGGGCCCGGCTCCCCTACCTGGGCTCCGTGGCCTGCTGCCCACCTGCATGCTGCTGAGTGGGGGTCCTGTGGCAGGTTGGGGAAGGGCGGGGGCCCAGGGGAGCCGCTCAGGGCTACAGGGAAGGGAGGCCCAGCCCACCACCGCCGACCGCCTGGGGCCCCATGCATATTTCATGGGGTCTATTATTTCTGTTTTGTCTCTGGAGAGGGGCCTGAGCAGCTGACAGGGGAGCACAGGAGCCTGGAGGGCTGGGCAGCGGGGCCAGCTCCCAGCTCCAGCTCTGACCCAGGGGAGCACCCCACACTTCCCGCTGGCCTGGTGCCCGGGAGGGCCTCACAAAGCTGTTTGCCCCTAAAAGCTCTGGGAAGCTGCCCTACCCTCGGGCAGGTGCGGCCCCTCTCGGGGCCTCCATCTCTTCACCTGTAAAACGAGGGTGGGGTCTCTGCCCCTTAGGCTACTGGGAAGATGCCCGGCCCAGCCACTGGCACCCAGTAGCAGCTCAAAAACCTTGTCTCGGCCCTGGCTGCTCCTTGGCTCACAGGCTGCACCTGTGCCAGGCCAGGGCCCTCCACCCCTGGGGGAACAGGAAATGCCTGGCTACCTGTTTCCACAGGGCAGTGGCCCCACTGCCCCCAAACAGGGCCTTCTGGGGGTGTTGCCCACCTCTGCAGTGGCTGGACCCCCATTCTCCGCCACCCAGGTTCAGGGCTGCACTCCATGGGCCCAGACCACACTCTCTCTGCTCCTGGCCTGCCCACCCAACCCCACAGCTGAGTTCACCAAATTTACACAAAGTACCAGCATGTTTTGTCCATCTGAACAGGAATTGTTTTTCATCCTTTATTTCAGAAAGGAGAGCCATGGGATCAGGGGCTTAGAGGGTAATGAGAGAACCCCCACCGCAAGTGGGCAGGGCCAGGGTCCTGGCGATTTTGTGCTGGGCGGGGGCTGCCCTGGGCAGGGGCTTTGAGGGGAGGCACTTCAGGGCACCTCTCAGGCTGGCAGGGTGTGACTGGGCCTCTCAAGTCACCGACTGCCCTGGTTTCCACCACGGGACAGCCCTGAGGAGGTGGGGATGGTAGGGGGTCTCATCCTGGGATGCCCCCCTCCCCACCCCTCCCAGTGCCAGAGAAACCAGCAGGAGCTGAAAGAACCAGGTGCCAACATCGCTGCCCACATGGAGCATCTGCACGAGGCCAAATGGGGTGGGGTTGCAAATTGCTCCCTCAGTGCCCAAAGGGGTTTGGGAAGGGAGGCCGGCCCAGGGCTCCACACTCAGAGCCCCCATCAGAGGGACCAGTCTCGTGGGAAACGTCCCCAGCCAGGCCCAGCCCCCCACCTTGATCCCTCTTTCCCAACACTCTTCACTGTCTGCCTGTGGAAGAAACTTCTGGAAAGAGCAGAGACTCAAGGGCCCTCTTCCTGGGGTGTGTCTATTTGTATTTGGGTCCCTGTGGGGGCAACTTCCCAGGAGCCAGGTGGCCATCAGGCACTACTTCTTCACAATCTGGATGACGTCCTCGTGCTCCATGGTGTGGGTGAGGCCCACCCGCTGGGGGCTGTACTTGGTGCTGGTGCCCTGGGGGGCGGGGGGAGGGTGTGAGGTGAGGGGCCTGGCAGAGGGGTGGACCCCACCCAGCAAACACCCCAGAGGAAGGTGGG
>JAKSZT010054051.1:3091115-3117238 GCA_026826555.1 Tolypeutes matacus
GTGGGTGCCTGGTGAGTACATCAGAGTCTAAAGCAGGGGCCCAGGACTGGCAAACCCCAGAGGTCACCCTCCCAGTCTCCCAGTGGTCTGACCCTCTCTCTCAGGGACAGCAGGCCTAGCCCAGCCTGATCCCTGAGCTTGCCCTGACCCCCAACCCCGAGTGCTCCCAGGCCAGCAGGGCCTGTTGGCAGCACATCCTGTGGAGATGGACAGACCCTCAGGGTGTGCCAGCTCCTGGAAGGAACAGCTGTGTGTGCACGGGCATCAGGCTCCCCCTAACCAGGGCCCCCCCACACCCCCCCCACCCCTGCCCAGGACTCACCCACACCAGGGCATATTTGAACTGGCTGGCAAGGGACCGATGGATCCGGTGGCACTGGTGGAGGGGAGAGAGTCAGACAGGAGCTGGACATCTGCCGGCTCCCCTCACCGACCGCAACTTCCAGCCCTGGCCACGTGGCAGGAAGAGCTCCTTCACAAGGATAGGTGAGCGAGGAAGTGGATGGGGCCAAGCCTCTGGCAAGGGGGCTACTCCCTGAGTTCACAGCTGCAAGTTGAACCATTTCCAGACTTCCCAGAAGCTATCGTGCCAGTCAGGAATATTCTTACAGACTAGGGGAAGGCCACGGCTCTCTATAACCCTGATGGATACCTTGAATGGGCTCAACTCTCCCACATGTCCGGATAGCTGGGAGCTTTTCTGGACACTCTCCTCTGCCCCTCAGTGTGGAGCACGGGGCTCAGGCCTGACTCTCAACCCTCCTGCCTGTCACACCTCCCCACCCCACCCCAGGCCCCCAGCCTGCATCCTTCAGAGCACCTGGGGAGCTGGGGGAGGCCTTGGAGTTGCCATGGTGACAAGTAGGCACAGGGGAGGTGGGTAGGGAGAAGGCCACGCAAACACTGCTTCCTCTTGGCCCATGCTCACAGGGCTTCCAGGCCCTGGCTGGATCAGGCCCAGCCAGCCGGGCACCAAACACGCAGCCCCGACACGCCACATCAGCTGACCACAGACAGCCTGCATGCCCACGTTCACTTCTGCCACTGGGCCTTTACACCTGCTAGTTCCACTGCCTGGAGCATCTTTTTCCTACTGCCTTTCTTTCAAGGTTGTGGCCAAAGCTCCTTGTCCTGTTGGGTAAGCAGCTAAGGAACCCAGAGGGTGGACACGCTTGCCCACCCAAGTTGCTGGGTAGCCCCCAGGAGGGCCCCTCCCCCCCCACAGGCCCTGCAAGATGGGCTGCTGGGCCTGGGAAGAGGACACTGCAGTTGTGGACTGGAGTGGAGCTTGGAGCTCCTGTTGGGGCCTGAGGGGATTCCGAGGATGGAGGGGAGTCTCCAGCATGCTCACTTTCAGGCCTGTGCATGCTTCCTTGGTGTTGGCACCTCCAGACCAGTTCCTAGCTGACCTTGCTGAATGAATGAATGAGTCCACCCACCAATGCCTTTCTAAGCCACAGAGGTACCGGTACAGCTGGGTCTCCTAGCACCTCTGCCTCCACTGCAAAACCCTGAAAATCAATGAGCTGAAAGAAAACAAAACCTAAGAGAGGAAAGCTGGGGAAGATGGCTGTGGGAGCTGGAGCCATGCTGGACAGCACCTCTGGGCCATGACCTGTTCCTGCCAGGGCCTGGCTGCCTTAGAAAAACACAGTGCAGGGTCACAGTCGAGGGACGGCTCCCAGGGCCACCTGGCCACAGGGTGATGCCTGTACCTTCAACAGAGATGGGGACATATGGGCCCCCACTCTCTGAGCCTGCAGGCTCAGCCCACAGGCCCACCCAGCAGTCAAGCTCCTCTCCTCATCAACCTATCAACTCACCACGTGCTCCACAGAAGCCCCTTTCCGGAGAATGATGGCGTCCGTGAAGTCAGGCCTCTCTGTGCAGGTGGAGAGACAAGAGAGAGTCAACCCCGGTCACTGCTCCTGTGGCTGCTCTAAAGAAGCCTGAGCCCTTTCTGGATGAGAATATTGGGCACAGAGGCCCTTCCGGTAACTCACCGAAGGTCCCCTGGCCTCCACTTAACCTCCCCCATTTCTCGGGACCCCTCAGTATAAACCCCTGGGCCGTTTTCTATGACCTTGACCTTAACACCAAAAGTCAAAATAAACCAAGGTCCAGGATTCTAAGCACCTGTCACACCACCAGCCATGAAAGCTGCACTGGAGAGCAAGTATTTGGTACTTGGGGTGCCTGAACTGATGTGACAAGAAGAGGACAACTGCTGGCATCGTCAGGGGACGTTGTGTTGATGCCAAGTGCCCAAAGCTCAGCCGCTGGACTCCCAGGTGTCTGAGAATACATGGCGCGGGGAGGAGTCTAACTGCCAGAATAACTGAGGAGGCAGCTGCTAAGCCGGGTAGCAGGCTTCCTGTGGACCCCGCTGCCCACAGCAACGGCCATGGAAAGATGGGGGGGCTGCTGTTGTACCTATGGGAACACCAAGGCCAGGCCCTGTGGCTTCACCCTCCACCCCCAGGGCACCCTCCATCCAGCAGCCCCATGCAAGCACTGGCCTCGTCCCAGCAGGAGGGCTGCAGTCAAGTGCTCTCCCAGCCTGGGCAGAGAGCGGGTGCTGGGCTCAGGGGCTAGGACAGCTCTAGGAGGCGAGTGCAGGGCCTCCAGCGGGGAAGCCAGCCCCTCCCCAGTGCCTGGTGCCACCCCACTCACGTCCCCTCTTCTTGGTGTAGATGCAGGTGAGGGCCAGGTACTCCCAGAGCATCTCCAGCAGGTAGTCCAAGTTCAGCTTCATCCCGCAGCTGCGGGGGGGGGGGGCAGCCAGTCAGGTGGGGAGGGTTGGAGCAGCCAAGCCACCATCTGGCCGGAGTATGGGGGTCAGGCTGGCGTGGCCCTACTGGCATGCAGGGGAGGCAAGCCTCATTCTGAGGGCAGTACATGCTGCAGCGGCCACTGCCAGGGCAGGGCTCACCCAGCTGGGAGAAGAGGGGTGGTCACGTGGCCCTGGGAAACCCAGTGGGGACTTCCACCTGGGGAAGAGGGAAGAGCGAGGCAGCCAGATGTGGGGGGACCTGGCCTGACATGGCCGGTGGTGACCTTGAAGGTGCCTTTATCTCTGAGGGGCTGCTGGGAGCAGGAGGGAGCCAGGTACAAGTGACGGGTGAACCCAGGCAGCCCCGAAGTTCCCAGCAGCTGCCTTTTTTGCCGGATGGCCCCCTTGGGGCCTGGGCTGCAGCAGAGGCAGCAGGTGGGGCAGCCTGGAGACAGCCCTGAGCCCGGGACCCGGCCCCTCACTTGGTTTCCTGGCTGTAAGCTGCAGAGTGCTGTGGGCGAGCTGCAAAACCAGCAAAGGGGAGCACAGGAACCAGTCCACCACACGAGAGGATGCCCAGGAGGCAGGGTGAACAGACAGCGGTCGGCCGGAGTGCAGCCCGTGCCCCAGGGAGCCGTCCGGCAAAGAGGGCGGCTGCTGGGAACTTCGTTTCTCCTTTTCCTCCCGAGCTGGACTTGGCCAGAAGCCACATCTTCCAGAGCTCGCACTCAGGGCTGCCCAGGCCCGTAGTCGAACGCTAAGCCACCAGGCCCCCTGACCTTCTTAAGCCCTGTCAGTGACACCCACGTCTGTCTCACCAGACATGGTGACACAGGGCTGGCGAGCCGACAGGGCTTCTGCCCGGGGCTGCCCTGGTGCGGTGTCGCACGGCTGTGGGAGGGGTTCCTCGAAAGCCATGGCAAGACCCTGGGCTCTGGGTGCTGCCGGAAGCCCCTCCCTGCTTCTCCTGCCGGCAGCCGACCGCGGGCCCAGGCCTCACCTGATAACCACGCTGTTAGGCTTTCGGGCCAGCCGGTCCACCTCCTCCATGGAGATCTGGTCAATTTTGTTGTAAACCTGGGTGTGAAGAGGGAGAGGAAGGGGGTTCGGGAAGGAAAGGAACAAAGGAGGCCAAGAAGAGGCCCTGGGGTGGTCATAGACTCACCCAGTTCTTCCCACCACTCATCCTGGCCTCAGGAGCCAATCCTGTGTTGTCTACCCCTCTTGGCTCAAGGGTTCCCCTGGGAGGCAAGGCTGGGTAGGCGCCTGGCTCCCAGCTTTTAGGTGTGTGAAGCCCTCTGGCAGTCTCTGAAGCACAGAGGGGTGGGAAGGGATGGGGAGAGAATGCCAGACTCCCTCCTCAGCTCCTCCCCGGGGCCTTTCTGACAAGGGAAGAGGGGCAGTCACCTGCCTGGGTCCCTTGCCCTCCCCTCACCCCTGCAGCCCCTGGGTGCAGCCCCACTTACATACAAGCAGGGCATGTAAACTCGGTTGCCCACAATCACATCGATGAACTCGTCCGGGGAGCAGTCCTCTCGGAAGAGTACTTCTGCGTTGAAAATCTCTGAGGGCTGGGATTAAGGGCCAGACCCAGGCAGGCTCCGCCAGAGCCGGTCCGCAGCCGTGCTGGCTGGACAGGACCCAAGCTGAACGGTTGTCTGCTTAGCAGATTTCACAGGAGTTTTAAGTCTGGGGAGGCTCCCCCCTCTTATTTTTAAAAAGAAGCCACGTATGTAAAAGTTTCAATCAGCAAACAGTTTAAATCTTCACTGTGAGGTGGGGAAGAAAACGTACGTCCTGGAATCCCCCAAGCTCCTCTGTGGAATCCTGGGTTTCAGCAAAAGGAGTTTGGTTTGAAAACCGCTGGTCTAATTCAGCTTCCCTGGGCAGTGCTATCTCCTGGCTGGGGTTGTGCTCTCTCTGCTTGGACACCTCCAGCGACAAGGGGCTCAGCCACTCGCTGGGCAGCCTGTCCTACTGTAAGCCTGCTGTCTGCCCGAGCGTCCTCCCTCAGACAATACTTATAGGTGTGCACACGGCTGTTTCTCTGAGGCCTCAAAAGGTCATGCGCCCTGGCCCTCAGGACCGTCTCCAGATGTCACTCAGGGCTGGGCTGGGCCTTGTGGGCAGGGACTTTGTCATTTTCCTCTCAAAATGGGCACTGCTACTGGGGGAGGTGCCAGGAAGCCACCCTCAAGTGAACACTCAGCCCTGGAGCTGGGGGCAGGGGGCCCCCTGGGTGGTCTGCTGCCTGCGGCACCCCGCCCTGCCCTGAGCCATGGCAGCCCGCCTCTCCTTGGGGGGAGGATACTGTACTCATGCAGGATGAGCTGCACCAGCTTTTCCGAGCACTGGGTCAGCGTGACGGTGGAGTTGAAGGAGATACCGCCGCCTTTCTTGGGCTGGAGGAGGAAAGAGGTGAGGGAGCTGCTGGCCAGGGCATGGCACGGGCCCCCTGCTGCCTCCGCCTGCCGGCCAGGGCCTCACCTTGAAGTAGATGTTGGGCTTGTGCTTGTTGAGGCGGATGCCCACCGACTCCAGCTCCTTTTCCAGCAGAGCCCTGGGGGCAGAACCGCTGTGAGAGCCCGTCACAGGCTGCCTGGGGGCTTCCCCCAAGGAGGCCAGCTGCCCCCTCCACCCCCTTCCCCAACAGAGGTTGGGAGCTCCGGCTGCTCAGCGTTTGGAGTGCCAAGTCAAGTGGCATGAGCCTCCAATGAGTGACCCGGGGTGGGGGTGTCTCCCGGTGGCCCCCACTGGTCTGTGCCAGAATCCTTGCGGCTGGGAGGACGTGGGTTTGAAGTGTCTATGCATTCCTGGTGGCAGTGACCAGGGGGCAGCCAGGCCTCTGCAGGCCGGAGCCAGGGCCAGCCTTGCTCCTGGGCCCCAGGTGGTCTGTGCTGCCAGGGGCTCCCCCACCACCCTGCCCTCGGCACCCTCCTGGGCCTTGCAGATAGGATGTTCCAGGTGGGCTGCAGTGGCTCCAGCCTGCAAGCGGGCCCCAAGCCACCTCCCCACCCCCAGCCCACAGACCTCTGCACCTCGCCCTTCGTGGCATCCAGCATCATGATGACGACGTCCGCAGTACGGGCCACGGCAATCACCTGCCGGCCACGGCCTTTCCCTGGAGAGGTGGGAGGGAGGTGGTTTCCCCCTGGCCAGGTGAAGCCATACCCTCCACCCCCCCCGCTCGGAACCCAGGGGCTCCTTCACGGGGTAGCGTGTCCTCAGAGGTGCAGGGGCACATGGGCGACCCCCACCCTTCACAGTCCCGCCGTGTCCCTGCCACACGCCAACCTCTGGGCTGGGGCCTGCTTGCACTGCTCTTTCACCTGCTTTCTCTTTTCTCGTGGAGACTCATTTTAGAAGGAAAAAGGGCATCCCCCCCTTCCCTGGAGAAACAGGACAGTCCCAGCTGGCATTTACCATGCCTCATGTGGCAGGCCCTGCACTAAGTGCTTTGTGAATTCAAAGTTTCCTCACTTACTCTGAAAAACTCCGCTCTGAAGGAAGTACTATGATGCCCATTTTACAGGTGAAGAAACTGAGGTGTAGCTAAGAGACATTCCATAACTTGCAGATCACAAGGCTGGTATGTGTGGTGCCAGGATTGGAACCCGAATCTGTCCTTGCTGGAGGGTGGGGCGGCAGAACCCACCCATCCTGAGCTAAGGCAGGAGAAGCGCTCTGGCTATGTATGTTAAGAGACCACGCAGAGCTCAGATCCCTTCCTCTCAGGCCACCAGAGAGGTCAGGCACCGTGCCGGAGTCACAGAGTGAGCTGGGGATGAGAAGCAGCACTGGGACCCAGTTTGGGGTTTAGGGCAAGGCCTGCCTCCCGCATCTGGGAACAAGGGGGCGGGGCTGCTGCCTCCTGGCTCCGAGTACAGTGCTCTCCCCCACCCTAGAGGGCCTGACCAGGGCCTGAGGGTGATGAGCTGGCTGGGACGGCAGCTTCCTGGGGCCACCATGCTCCCACCCCTGCCTCAACTCAACGCAAGTAGGCAGGACTGGGAGAGGCCAGTGGGGGTCAGGAGGGTGCAGGGGAAAGAAGGCACCGAGGCAGCTGGACACCGTGGAGGCCACCACCCAGCCCAGGCTCAAGCCTGCTCTCGGCCACTTCACAGTTTGACAGTGATCTGGGCCAGCCCTTTAACTTCATGTCTCCCAGGGCCTTGGCCATGGAATGGACACGAGAGCAACCCTGAAGCCAGGAATGCTGTGCGGATGGCCTGTCTGCACCTAGCTCGGTAGCGCCGGGTGTCAACCATTTCCAGGAAAGCTGCTGAACTGGCTTTAAAAGGCCTCCCACCACCGCAGCCACCTGCCATCAGGGGCCACCGACAAGTTCCCATCTCAACAACAACGAAAACAAAACAAAAAACAAACAAAAAACCCCAGCGAGGACTCCAAGAGAGGAGCATGGTCTGAGCGAGAGAGCTAACAAGCGTCCACCCTCCCAGGGGTTTGTTGGCGGCATGATGGGGCCGATCCCAGGGAGGCAGGAATTCAAGCCAGTCCCGTGAGCTGTGGGACCCTGGGCAGGTTGCTTCACCTCCCTGAGCCTCAATTTCCTCGGCTTTGAGGCGGGCCACCACCTGCTGGGGCAGGCTCCCAGGACTGGCTGGGGCCAGAGTCCCTTAGGGAGCCCAGGCCCTGAGCCTGGGAGGTGGTGATCTCCCTACCACTGACTAGCCCCCACGGCCCAGCAGGGAGGCCCATGTGGCCCTGGCCTGCCTGAGCTCCATCCCTGTCTCACCTTGTGCTGCGCCCTCGATGATTCCAGGAAGGTCCAGGAGCTGGATGTTGGCGCCCTTGTACTAGGATGCAGAGGAGGCCAGAGTGGGGATGTGTGCTGGCGGGAGGTCCTACAGCTGCCATACCCAGGAAAAGGCTGCTGGGACCCTCACCACCACCATGGCTCAGGGGCAGCCTGAGCCTTGTCACTGTCCATGCCTGGGCACAGGCCAGATCTGAGGGGTCAAGGAGCCCCCTGGGGAGGGGCTCTTCAGCTTCTGTGATCCATAGCACTCATCCCAGATGGTGAGAGTTCTTCACGGCAGACTCCAGGATATGGTGCCCTGTGGCCAGACCCATGGCTGAAGCTTACAGGAAACAGCAGGGTCCAGCTGAGGAGCCTTAGTGAGTGGGGCTGGGGTGGGGTGGTCGGTGGGCAAAGGGGTATTGGGAAGAGCTGCCAGATGCTAACCTGTCTCCCGGGAATGACTCAAGATTCCAGAAGCCAGAGCCCCAGAGGTACAAGTGCTTGAGGGCAAAGACTCTCATGTCTGAGCCTGCTCCCAGCAGGCCACCCACCTCAGACATGCACCCATGTGCCCTGCACACACACCTACCCAGGCACACACACAACAGATACACAATTGTGGGCACAAGCACACACAGCCCTTCCCCTTCAGGGGCCGAGAAGACTTACTTCAATGACCCCAGGGATGCATGTCAGGGTTGTGAATTCATAGGACGCAGCTTCGCTGGCTGTGGAGGTCATTAGGCTCAGGAAGGTGGACTAGGAAACAGAAAGAGAGCATTCCACTCAGGGTCTTGTCCAGCCTTTTCAGAGAAGCCCCATGGGGCCAGGAGCCTGCTGGGTGGAGGAGGAAGAGCTGCCCTTCCCACCACCCCAACACCTGTCTATACCTCCAGGTTTTTGTCTTCCCTTGAGTTTCCAAGAGGTACCCAGAGCTGAGTTTTCAGGGTTGATAACTCTCACATGCCCCACTCTGGGCTGCAGAGACTCAGAGAGTGTGAGGCTGAGGCGTCCCCACCTAGCCTCCCGCCCGCCAGCCAAGGATGCTTGTCTGGACAGGGCTAGCCCTGTTGTAGCTCAGAGCCTTGGCCTATTGGCCCAGGCCCACAGAGGACCAACCCCACGGTTGGTCTTCAGGGCAAGGGTGTCCACATGTCTCTCGATAGCCACTGCTTTTAGGCCACCCCATCTGGCCATATCTGTCTATCCCTGTGAGCATCGCTGTCGTCATCTGTAAAATGAGCACCATCCCAGTGACCTGGACCTCACAGGACTGGGCGGGGGTTAGAGGAGACAGGTGTGCCACAAACCTGACCTGGAATGCAGCGAGGCCTTGGAGATGGATGCAGTGGCCAAGAGGGTTGAGCCAGGAAGGGGAAGCACAGCCTCCTGCCGCACACCCACCCTAATCAGCTGGGGGGTGTCCATAAGTTGGAGGGCCCCTATTCCCAGCCGGATGGGCAGGACCTGGCCATGGGGCCCAGACACTAAGAGGCCTGATGAGTCCTCAGTCTTTGGCAGGTGGAAGCTGGGTGGAAGCATGTTTCCCCCAAAGACAAGTTCAAGTCCTAGCCCCGGTCCTGTGACGTGAGCCCATTTGTAAGTAGCATCTTTATGAGTTAAGGTGAGGCCCAGCTGAATTAGACTGGGCCCAGTCCTCTATGACTGGAGCCCCTACAAGCTGAGGAAATGTGGGCGCAGCAGGAGGAGACAGATGGTGAGAGTGACGGCCCCATGATGGAGGCGGAGGCTGAGTTCCAGGCGCCGGCCAGTAATTACGTTTAGAACGCTCGACTTCAGAGAAAGCACGGCCTGCTGATACCTGATGTTGGACTGCCAGCCTCCAGAGCAGGGAGACAATAAATGCTCATTTAAGCCAACCAGTCTGTGGTATTTCTCACAGCAGCCTTGGCAAACTAAGACAAAGTAAAAGTGAAAGCAAAGCCTAAAACTAAGGAGTCTATAACGACACCCAAAAGGGCTCAAGCCTGAACAAAAACCCACACGGCACCCTGGGAAACAACTATTAAACCATCAGCATGGTCGGTTACTGAGGGGCCACAATGAAGCTCTTCGCCGGCCTTTCCAGGAGGAGCCGTTCTTCACGGTATCCACGTAGCCCCGTGGGGGAGAGGAAGTGCTGTTTTACAGAATAATATCAGTTAACAAATGAGGAAGGAATGAGAACTAGAAAATCACCATTCTGTAGCCATGAATAAAATCGACAGGCAAGGGTTATCAACAGGTGTGATGGTTGGGCTAATGTGTCAACTCAGCCAGGTAATTATGCCCAGTTGTTTGGTCCAGCAAGCACTGGGCTAATTGTAATATAAGGACATTTATGGACTTTAGTCACCAGTGAGTTTACTGCATAGATAGCTGATTACATCTATATCAATCAGGGAGATTGCTGTCAGCAATGCGTGATGCTTTATCCAATCAGTTGAGTGCCTTAAAAGGGGAAGTGATTTCAGCATTCAGAAAGAATTTCCCAGCTTGTCTTTGGATAGCCAGCATCTCCCAGAAACTCATCAAGGACCTTCACTTGACTTCCATTGGAGCCCCTGGTTTGCTGCCTGCCTGAAGAACCTGGACTTGTGCATCCCCACGGTCATGTGAGAGACTCTCATAAAATCTCATACTATTGACAGATATCTCCTGTTGATTCTATTTACCTAATAATACAACAGGCATCAAAATCTTTTTTTTTTTTTTTTTCTTTTACCAAGAGGTCCCGGGGATCGAACCCGGGTCCCTCCATATGGGAGACGGACGCCCAACCAGTTGAGCCACATCCGACCCCAAGGCATCAAAATCTTGACATGGATGTTGATAGGGCCTGGCCTTTGGCAGGTTACCACAGCAACGCCCACAGGTTAGTTCCCTGAGAGAAATATAACTTTATGATGGGGGTGCATGTCATCCCTTCCTTTACCCAGTGTTTCTAGGGGCCAGCCAGCCCCCAGGGGTTTTCCGACGTGCTGAAAAAGGAGGTACGTGCTGTCTGTTACTCTGTGACCTGACCAACACAATCATGTCTTCGGATCTAACTTTTGGCTCCCAGGAAGTATAAGGGATGTAAGAACAAGCCAGAGGACATCATGAGGAAGCAGCCGGACAATTGCAGAGCACGGACGTCCTGTGAGACAGTCAGCCTGGTCCCTTCAGCAAGTCAAGGTCATGACAAAATGGACTTACGGGATAAAATATGCAGGTGCCGGATGTGGCCCCAGAATGAATCTTGGGACAGATGAGCCTGGAATTTGGAGTAAGTAGAGAAATCAGAATATGGTCTGGCTATGAGGCAATCTTAGAGGATTACGGTCGGTTTTGGTTGGTGGGACAATAGTTTGTGGTTAAGAAGGAAAATATCTTTCTGCTTTGGAGATACAAACTTAAAGGTTAGAGGTGCAGGGACAGAGGTCTGTACTTTCCTCTCAAATACAAAACAAAAACAAAGCGGGTCCCTGCCCACACCTATAAAGGGAAGGAGCAATTACAGCAAAATGCCAGTAACTGGCGAATTGGGACCAAGGGCAGATGGCACTTGTTCTTTCAACCACTGCTGCAGGTTTGGAACTTGGGGAAAAATGAGAAAGGCCCAAAAGACAGCGGATTCTAGAAACCTCTCCAGGACTGACGGGCGAGGGGGAGCTCAGCCTGCAGGGGGTGCACTGGGGGTGAAGCTTGGCCCTTATTCCTAGGGACTCCTGCAGAGGCTGTGGTGGGAGGCCCTGCCCCGTTCCGAGGGTGTGAGCACCTTGACACTGCAGGCACAGCACAGGCCAGCAGAGGTGTATGAAGGGAGGCTCCCATTTTATGACAAGGGTCATCGGGGGCAGACCAGGTGAGCCATGGGGGCTCTGAGACCACCAACCTGCGACAGCATCCACTGGGGTGGGGGTCAGTTTGCCAGTCTGCCTCCCTTATTCAAGGGAAGAAGAAAATGGCAGGTTCCCCTCCCACAGCCTAGGGAACTTCCTGATGGCATGGGGCACACACAGGGTGGGGACAGGGATGCTGTGGACGGTCCTGGTGGGGAAGAGATGGGCCCCCGAGTCTAGGAACTCAAAGTCCCCACATCCTCTTTTGGGAAGTGAAAGCATGAGGGCGGCAGGACCACCATCCACTGCTCGGACATCTTTTGTGTGCCAGGCGCTTCTGCAGGACCCCCTGGACAGGACAAGCCACAGGAACAGCCTTTCTTGATGGCTCCCGTCCACACAGAACGCTTCTGTGTCAGTTTCTTCATTTTCCTCCCTCTTGCTCTCTTCTTTGGCTGTTGCTGCTTGCTGCTTTCAAAGCACTCGTCCCTAGCAGCCTTCTCCTAGTCCCCAGATTGCATCCCACCATTTACAATATCGGGCAACCAGGGTAACCCACCTGGTTAGCACTCTGTGCAAAACTGAAGTAAGCCATCTCTGAGTCAACATCTGACAGAGCACGTGGGCTTGGCCACACCTCTCTGAGTGGCCAGAGGCGCTGGTCATTTTGGTTTAGGGTGGGGGGAGCTGGGCTTTCCGCAAGCAAGTGGGTGCCGGCTCCTGCCTGTTCTGCGTGTCTAAAGCACGTCCAGTGTATTTATAATGTTCATTCACAGCATCTTGTCCATCTCCATTCCATTTGGCTCAGATGTCTGGGCCTCCCGCTGCAGACTGACCACCAAATCCCATAGGGAAGAGAATGTTCCTGAAGATCAAGCAGCACTTAAATGGCCCCGGGAAGGACTCCGTCCACAGATTGTGAAGCAGAGCCTTGGTCTACTCCATCTGCACCTGCCCAGCTCCCCTCCCCTGCCCAGCTCTGACATACCACAAACGTGATGTGGGTCAGGGAGCAGGCATGAGGAAACCTTTCCTAACCATCCCAATTACTCTTAACCACCCCCAATTACACTACTTCAGAGGATAAATGGTAGGGCTGATGCTGTTTTTAAAACCCACGAACCCAACACAGCACGCCCCCTTCCAGAAGCACAAGCCCAAGAACACAAAGATACAGGGCGAGATGCAAGGATATCGAATGCGGCACTGTGCGTTAGGGCAAAAGACAAGGACCACCCAGACATCCATCGGCGGGGGATGGAAATGACAGAACTGCTGGTTAGGACACAGCCATACCATCAGATTCTCGGTAGCATTCCAAGAGACGAGGGAGTCCTACGTGTGTGAACATGACAGACATCCATGACAAAGTGAAATTGCCAGTGGCAAATGTGGGTATGATCCCATTTTCTTTAAACGTGTTTGTATAAAATGGGGGTGGTGGTCGGAGAGCAAGCAGATCAACCCCCTCCCCCCGACTTCTGACACATATATCCATTATACGGACAGAGAAGAAAACAAACAAAACAAAATGCATGGAAAGCACATGGCACACCGGTCTGAGCAAGTGCTTAATGCCTGGAAGCTGTTATCGACTCCCCTCATGCCTGGCCCTGAGGGTTGGACTCCATGCGTTTTTTTTTTTTTTTTTTTTTCCCCAGGAGGTACCGGGGCTTGAACCCAGGACCTCGTACATGGGAGGCAGGTGCTCAACCGCTGAGCTACATCCCTTCCCCAATGAGAGTTGGTTTTTTCATTCGTTTTGTTTTGTAGGAGGTACTGGGAATCAAATCCGGGACCTTGTACATGGGAAGCAGGCGCTCAACCACTTGAGATACATCTGCTCCCCTCTATGCATTTTTTAACAGAATTAACCGAATGGCTGCTCCCCAGCTCCTCCACCTGCACCTTGGTCCCAGCTGCTGTCAGTGTCTGCTCGGCCCAGTTTAGCAGCCTCGGCCTGGCTTCCAGCTGGCTTTGCTCTAGTCTGTTATATCCGTCCGCAGCCATAAGTCAGTGCCCATCTTGGTTTCTAACAACCAAGAATGTTTCTAACAACATTCTCCAACAAAAAGGACCCACGGCTCCCTAGAGAAATGGCTGATTCTAGGGCTGGGGCAGGGAAAACACAGGATGAGGCTGGAGCCTCTTGCAGTGCCAGCAATTGAGGAGATGTGCAAAAAAAGCACAATGATGGGGGCACATTAAAGGGACACAGATACCTACGGAACGAGCTCCCGGGAGCTGGAGCAAACTGAGCTACAAAATAAATAAGGTAGTAGAGGATTATGTCCCAAAATGTAAAGTAATTAACCGAGTCCATGCCGATATAAAGACATTGTTGGACAAATAAATAAATGGGGGAGAAGAGACGCCGTCTCCCATGTAGAATTCCATAGGGTGTATATGGATGCTCCGCCCTCCAGGCAGGGTGCTGCAGTGACTTCCCTCCAAAGAGTACAGTACGGAAAGTCTGGGAGGGAAAAAGAGTAACTTTAACTTTACAGGGGAGAAACCTGACCCACAAGACCTCAGTCAGGCGATCAAGGTCAACATCATCAGTGAAAAGGCATGTTGACAGCATGGACCTTTGAGGTAATGAAAATGGCACTTGAAATCTGCCATCTTTCTCCACCAAACCCATAACCCTGGTCTAGCCATTAGGAAAACACCAGACAGACCCCAATTGAGGGACAGTCTACAAAACCCTTGACCAGATCTCCTCAAAACCATCCAGGTCATCCAAAACAAGGAAAGCCTGAAAAAACTGTTACAGCCAAGAGCTGAAGGGGAGGTCATGGTTTGAAGATGTTATGTGCCCCAGAAAATTCATGTCCTTAAAGTTAATCCATTCCTGTGGGTGTAAACCTATTGTAAGTAGGGCCTTTTGATTATGTTATTTCAATAAGGCGTGGCCCAGGATGGGTCTTAATCCATTTACTGGAGTCCTTTATAAAAGAATGAAATTCAGAGAAAGAGAGAAAGTCACAGAAGCAGAGAGAAAGCCATGGAAGCCAGAAGCTGAAAGCATAGAAACCCAGAAGAGAAGGCAGATGCCGCCACGTGCCTTGCCATGTGAAAGAAGAGTCCAGGATCACCGGGAGCCAGTGTCTGGGGAGAAAATATCCTTGATGATGCCTTGATTTGGACATTTTTCTCAGCCTTGGAACTGTAAGCTTTTAAGCCAATAAATCCCCACTGTAAAAGCCAACCCATTCCTGGTATATTCTATTTCGGCAGCCCAGCAGACTAACAGAGGGGACATGACGACTAAGTGGAATGCAGGATTTGCGATGGGATCCTGGGCCAGAAAACAGTAAAAACTAAGGCATTCTGAATAAAGTATGGTCTTTAGATAATAATAAGTGGACCCATACTGATTCATTAGTTATGACAAATAGACTATTCTAATACAAGATATTAATTGGGGAAACTAGATATGGTGTATATAGGAATTCTTTATGATGTCTTCACAATTTTTATGTAAATCCAAAACTATTCTAAAATAAAGTTTATTAAAAAAAAGTCTGCTCATGTCCCTTTTCTGCCCCAAACCCTGCAATGACCCTTACCTGACTGCTCACATAAAAATTAAATCATTAGGGATTTTACACTAAACTTAACTGACTGAACAAACCTTCCAGAAAACTCTTCAGTGGCCCCCTCCTCACTCAGAGGAGAAGCCAAAGTCCTTCAGGTGGCCCAGAGGCCATCTGTTCTCTACCTTATCTCCTAGTTCTCCCTGCCATTTGCTCTGACCCAGCCACCCCAGTCCCCTTCAAAACACCAAGTGCTCCCGGCTAATGTTCGCTCTGAGAACATTCCAGGCTCCCCCACTTTGTGCACCAGGCCCCAGAAAAGCTTTGCTTCTCCTTACACAAACCAGCAGGCCCTCTCTCCCATCCCTTGCCCCACACCCCTCTCCACAGCACTCAGTGCACATGACAGCCCACGGCCTCTGCTTTATTGTTCACTGTCCTTTCTCCCCACAGAACGTGAGCTCTGTGTGGGTGAGGATACTGCTCATTCCTGCTGTATCTCCAACACCTGCATGGTCCCTGGCTCAGGGAACGTACTTAAACGGTGCATGATGGATGAGTTTGTGAGAGCAAGTGAAGCTACTGCTGCACAAGAGAAGAGAGAGATGTCCTCCGTGTGAGGATGATAAACCCATGTGACTCCCTGAAGACATCCGGGGGGGAAACCTGGGTTAGGATACCTGGAGCCCAGAACCGAACACGGAGGAACTTATCCCCTGGCGGGGTGGGGTGGCGGATGGTTCTCCCGTCTTTGAAGTTCACCTGGAAAGGCAGTGAGGGGAAACGCAGCCAGGCATCGGTTTGGAAGGAGATGGCCTCCTGCCTTCCTCCCCTCGGCCCATACTGAGCAGCGGTGACCATCACTGACCTTACCCACAGAGGGAAATCCAATCAGCGCCACCCGGGCATCACCCGACTTCATGACATCGAAGCCTTCTCCTTTGGACGAGGCTGACTTAGATGGTTCCAGGAGCTGGGCCCGATACTTGGCGAGTTTTGCTTTCAGCAGGCCCAGGTGATACTCGGTGGCTAAAGGACATAAGGCAAGACATGGAAGGTAAGTGTCCAGAGTCTCCACGCACTGGGCATCTGATGAGGCCCCGTACATGACCCTGCGCTGACTGGAGACATCAGAGCCAACAGAATCATTGTCAAGGAGATTAGGAAAAAAAAAAAACACCCTTCTGCTTAAAACACCCCATTGGCTTCTGTGGCAGTTTGAGATTATTTTGTGAATCCCAAAAAGAGAGAGATTTTGTTTGTAAACTAATCTATTCTTCTGGGTGTGACACCCTTTGACTGCATTAAAATCAGTTGGGGGGCCTTTGATTAGATTACCTGTTAAGACTGCTTTTAGGGCTTTTTGATTTGACTACATCAGTAAGTGTGACTCAGGTTGAGTCCCTGCCCCCTTGCTGGGTCTGATATAAATGAATTCACATGGACAGACAGACATAGGAAGAGAGAGCTCTGCTGTTTCTGATCTTGCCATGTGACAGGTAGGAGAAGGCTCAAATAGTTAAGGCCCCGGGAGCAGGGAGAGATGAGCCATTTTGCCTGATAGTTTGCAGCTGAGATTGGGAAGAGAGGAGACCAGCCTAAATTGATATAGGAGCCCTGGAAAGAAAAAAGCCCTATGCCAGGAGAGAGAGGACTGCAGGATCACTTAAGCACAAAGCCTCAAGAGGCTGGGTCCATGGAGCTCAAGAGGAAAGGGTAAGGCTGGAGGGGAAGGCAGAGACCAGCCAGAAATCACCCACCATCTTGCTTCAACACGTGGCAGCTGACTTTGGTGAGGAAGCAGCTCTTATGGTGATTGAGCTGGACTTTTCATGGCCTTGTAACTATAAGCTTTTACCCCAAATAAACCACCATTATAAACGCCAACAGATTTCTGGTACTTTGCATTGGCAGCCCTTTGGCAGACTAATTCAATGTCTCAGTTCATGTAGAATAAAATCTGTCTCCTCACTGAGACCTCAGACCCTGTGTTAGTGGCTCTCAATGAGGGCAGCAACACTTGCTGGGGACATGTTCTGTTGTCCCTCTGTAGAGAAGTCCTCAGGCAGGAGTCAGGGAAACCAGCTGCTCTACAAGGGGTGAGTCGGTCCCACCCAGCCAAGCACTGTCCCACATCCCCCATGACTCTCCAAAGACATCAAGTGGGGAAACTGGGTTAGGATCCCCGGGGCCTAGAGCCTAACTCTGTTTTACATTAAAACACAGGGCATTTCCTGCAGTTTTCATTTACACCAACATTTCTGGGAATGTAACTACTGTGTATGTTAAGGGAAGACTATATTATGTTTTGTTTGAGACCTTGTCCTAGAGCTGCTCACCATTTTTGGAAAGTCATGCCGCCAACAGTGATGCCTCTTGTAGGGTCTCGGCATTGGTCGGCATCGTGGCTGCACACGCCAAGGGGTTCTGCCTAGAGGTGCAGGCATCTGGCCACTGCCTTATACCTTCATCTCTTGGCTGTACCCCACTTGCATACGGACATAAACACTACTCTTATTATAAAGTGCGTTCCCTTTTCTCTTCCTTCATACGGGATTTCTTTTGAAACAGTGTGTCTATACAGAAAAGGGGGTGTTTCAAAATCTTTGCCCTAATATTGTATGATCTTACTGATATGGAAATAATTAGAACCAGAAAACTCATAGTACAGAAACTAGGATACAGGTTAGCAGGGGCCAGGGTGGGATGGGGATTGGGGGAATTCATGCTTAATGGGTACAGAGTTTCAGTTCGGGGTGACAAAGAAGTTTTGGAAATGTGTGGTGGTGACAGCAGCACAACATTGTGTGAGGTAAATGTGATAACCACTACACTACAGAAACTAAGTGGCACAACACTGTCAATATAATTAATACCACTGAATTTGAGTGTGATTAAAAGGGAAATTTTAGGTTGTATATATGTTACTAGAGTAAAAATTTAAAAATAACCATAGGACTGTACAGTACAACAGTGCACCCTAATGTGAACTATGTACTGTAGTTAATGGTGCAATTATAGTATTCTTTCGTCAACTGTAAAGTGTTAATAATAGGAGAGACTGTGTATGTGTGTGTGTGTGTATGGGGGGGTAATGGGAACTCTATTTTCTATATGATTTCTCTGTAAAGCTATGTTTCTTAAAAAAAAAAAAAAGACCACAAGCAAACTACTGGCTGGTTTACTTTGGAAAAGTTACTTAATTATCCTCGCCTCAGTTTCCTAATCAGCAAAGGAGAGATGCTAATGGTAATGTCGACTTCATCGGATTTTCGTCAAAACTAAAGAGAGCACTCAAGAACAGTGGCCAGCACATAGAGGGCACCCAATGAAAGCTAGCTATCATTATTATCTACAGGAACCAGCCTCCCATCCCTGCTTCTTCACCTTGTGTACTATCTTCAAGGCTCTTATTTGAAACTATCTTGTTTCTTCACTTGCCTGACTCGAGTAGGGCAAAGGCTGGGCCTATCCCAGTTTCATTTGTATCCCTGGCTCTGGCCCAGGGTGGGTGCTCAGGAAATTGTTTTATAAGTCCACGAGTGAATAGAGAGCAGTGAGAAATGCCAAGAATGGGTTCAGCAACAGTCAAGTTCACAGGGTCCTCCCTGGAGCACCTCCAAAGGGAAGCACTGGGTCCCAGTCATTTGGACATCTTGCTCCTCCTCCGCCACTGCCACCACCTAGGCCAAGCCTGCGGCATCTCGGGCCTCCCCTGGGCCTCTCTGCTCCCTCAGGGCTCTCTATAGATGATTCTCCATTCAGCAGCCAGAGCAGACTTTTAAAATAGAAATCAGACATTTCTGCCATGCTGAAAACCCTCCACGGGCTCCTGCTCTCTTTAGAACAAAATACAGAGTCGTTCCCAGAAGCTACCAGGCCCTGCCTGGTTGGCCCTCCCTCTCCAATCTCAATTCCCATCCTTGCCTCTCCCATCATTGCCACACTCCAGCCACACTGACCTTCCAGTCCTTGAACATGCCAAGCTTGTCTTTGACTCGGGGCCTTTGCACTAGCTCTTCCCTCTGCCAGGAAGACTCTTCCCCCAGATCTTTGCACAGCTGGCTCCTTCTCATTCAGGTCTCAGCTCAGCTCAAATGTCCCCTCCTCATGGTAACCCTCTCTGATCACTCCATCTAAATGCCTCTCCCTCCCGCTCCCTGGCATTCTGCTACATCACCCTGATTTGTCTTCATAGGATTTATCTCTGGCTGAAATATCTTGCTTATTTGGTTACTAGTTTACAGACTGTTCCCTGGTAGGTCAGCTCTGTGAGGGCAGCGATGGGTCTGCTGTGTTCACTGCTTTAACCACAGTGCCTAGCACACAGCAAGTGCTCAGTAAAGATTTACAGAATGAATGAATAACAAAATAACATGCCAGGACTCAGCTTCCCAATTCCTCCACCTTCAGACCTAAAGGAAGCCAAGAGAAGGTAGGAAACCAGCTACCTTGTGTTCCTTGCTATCCACTTTTGCAAGCCTGAACCCCATTGCGGGACTGCCTAGGCACTGGTCCTCACCCACCCTGGCAACCATATTTCCTGCTACCCCAGGTCCTTCTTCTGATCTGGATTGTTTTCCTCACTGTCTCATGAACACACCATGCCCACCTGAACTCCCATACCTTTGCCTCAGCAGTGCCCCTCACCTGGAATACCCTCCCCTCAACCAGCTCAAATCCCGTCTCCTCATGGAAGCCTTCCTGGGTTTCACCTGTAGTCTCTTCTCTCTAAGCTACTCCAGCCCTCATGGTCTGAAAGCCAGAATTTAGGGTTTCATGATGTGTTATCTATGTTGGGGTACTTATTTTAAATATCGAGTGCTTATCGTGCACCCAGCACTTTGCAACTGCTGTCTAATTTAACAGTGCTGGAAGCTAAGATGGGGGACCCAGTTTCTTCACAAATAAATGGGGAATCTTGCCTACCTCAAAGGTGGAGGGAGATAAGGGCACATCCCCGATTGCAGATAAGGAAATTGAGACTCAAAGAGATGAAGTGGCTTTCCAAGGTTACCCAGCAGGTAATGGTGGAGCCGGGTTCAAACCCAGGCTTATCAGACTCCAGAGTCCTACTCTCTCCACTCCCCCCCGCCCCACGGGCGGGCTCCTGGCTGCTGCGGTTCCTGAGTCTACTCCTGTACTTCCCAGCACCAGAAGTGGGGCGAGCACGAACTCCCCAGGCCCGGCCATCGCCATCGGGAAACTCGGGTTCCAACCCCGGTCCTGCCTCTGCCTGGGTTAGTTGCTTTCTCAGTGAGCTGGGATTTCTCCGGTGGGTCAACGGGTCTGGCACTGAGCGAATCTCTTGGGGACGTTTGCAGTCAGACCCGGGTGTAGGACCCAGATCCCGCCTGGCTTTGTGGCCTCGGCACTGCTCTGGCACGTCTCCGCGGCCTCCGAGCCGGCTCCAGCTCTACTGCTGGAACAGTTACCCCCATTTTACAGACAGAGAAACTGAGGCCGGCATAAAGGAAGGCCCCACTGGGCCGGCCCTCACCCTTGTTCTTCTGCGTCCGAGCGATCTCCTTCTCGATCTCTGAGATCTTCTCCAGGATCCCCATGGCGGCGGCGGAGCTGGGCGCACCGACTGCGACGCGGCAACACTGAGAATCCCAAGCGGACGGCGGCAGCAGAGCAGTGTGCGCCCGGAAGCCCACGGAGAACAGGGTCCTCATATGCGCCTGGTGCTCCAGGATTCAGGGTCCGGGCGAATGATGTTGAGAGCACTATCAGTTCCGCACGCCGGACCGGTGGGGCTGGGAGCCGCTGCAACGCGGCGCCAGGGCAGAAGCTGGGCGTGGAAAAGAGAGAGACTTCCGTGGGTGATGAAACACGAGTTGTGGACCCCTAGAGCTAAAAGGGCAGCTTTGGGTGGTGTAAAGAAAAGGCTCAGAGCTGAAAGCCTGGTGGCCAGGCCATTTCGTGTAGTTTAAAAGCAGATTCTCCTTACCACCTTAGTGTCTCCAATTTAGCATTTCTACCGTATGACACCAAATGTCTTCTGATGCGGTGCAGTGTAAAGTAAACATCCCGTAAGTTGAATCCTTGCCAACTATACTGTACCTGAATTTAGAATGAGGAAGCCTCAGACAAATCCACGATGCGGGTCAAGTGGCCTGGGCTTTTCGGAATTATCGAAGACGGGGTGGGGGTGGGGGGTGGGGGTGGGGGTGGAGTAAAGGCAGGAAGGCTGCTTTCCATGAAAAGATGTTAAATAGCAATGGGGGGAGGGGAGGGGGAGGGGGAAAATAGGCGTAATTTGGGGGCATTTTTGGGACTTGGGAATTGTCCTGAATGACATTGCAATGACAGATACAGGCCATTATATATCTCGTAATAACTAAAAAATGTGCAGGAGAGAGTGTAAACTACAAGGTAAACTGTAATCCACACTTAGTGGCAATGCTCCAAAATGTGTTCATCAATTGTAACAAATGTACCACACTAATGAAGGATGTTGTTGATGTGGGAAAATGTGGAAGGGCTAGGGAGCGGGGCATATGGGAATCCTATATATATATATATATATATATATATATATATATATATTTTTTTTTTTTTTTTTTAAGATTTTATTTATTTATTCATTTATCCCCCCCTTGCTGCTTGTGCTCGCTGGGTCAGCTAACCATGCCATGTGGGCGGGCTTGCCTTCACCAGGAGGCCCCGGGAACCAAACCCAGGGCCTCCCATATGGTAAACGGGAGCCCTACTGATTGAGCCACAGCCGCTTCCCATCTCTATATTTTTTATGTAACATTTATTGTAATCTAAGTATCTTTTTTTTAAAAATTAAACAGTATATTTAAAGAAAAAATAAATGCAATGTGTGAATCTTGCCTGGATTATCACTCAAACATTTAAAAAGCAGTTATTTGGGAAGCGGCTGTGGCTCTATCAGTAGGGCTCCCGTTTACCATATGGGAGGCCCCGGGTTCGGTTCCCGGGGCCTCCTGGTGAAGGCAAGCCTGCCCGCATGGCGTGGTTAGCTGACCCAGCGAGCACAAGCAGCAAGGGGGGGATAAATGAATAAATAAATAAAATCTTTAAAAAAAAAAAATAAATAAATAAAAATAAAAAAAATAAATAAAAAGCAGTTATTAAAAGCCATTCTTAAAAAGAAAAAAGCCATTCTTGGGGGAGCAGGTGTAGCTTAGTGGTTGAGCACCTGCTTCACAGGTAAGAGGTACTGGGTTCAATCCCCGTGCCCCCTCCAAAATAAATAAATAAATAAATAAATAAATAAAAGTCATTCTTGGAGGAAAGCTTTAAGATGAAACATGGGACTGTATAGCATAGCAAAAGCTCTTGTGGGGGGCGGATGTGGCTCAAATGGTTGGGCGTCCATCTGCCATATGGAGGGAATTGGGTTCGATCCCCAGAAACTCCTGGTAAAATAAAATATGTATATAGAAGGCGCATGGGCTGCCAGGTTCTGTGTGCCGGTAAGCCCCCAGGCCCCGGGAGCCATGCAGCAAGATGATGACGTAACAGGAGAGAGACGCAGGGGAGAGACAAGACGAGATGCTCCGAAAGCCAGGAACCGAGGTGGTGCAGGTGGCAGAACACCTCTCTTCTACATTGGAGGTCTCCAGGATCGAATCGTGGTGAAGACTGGAGGAGGAGGATGAGAAGAGATGGCAGGAAACAGACACAGAGAATAGCAAATGGGGAAGGGGGGTTTAAAATGGATAAAGTAAATAAATAAACTTAAAAAAAAAAAAAAAAAACCTCTGGTGGACAATGAGTATGCTTAATAATGCATATATAAGAATATTTTTTCTCTGAAACAGAACAAATGTACGTTCATGTTACAAGATGTTAATAATAGGGTGGTGACTTCCGGGAAGATGGCGGACCAGTAAGACAAGGAAATCTCTTCTCCAGAAAAATAGCTAGAGGACAAGCTGAAACAGCCCTGAAAAAGATCTTCTAGGGTTTAGGTCAGCAGGTGAAGGCTGCACACCACCCAGAGGAGAGAGGGACAGAAGAGGGAAATCGCGACTACAGAACTGTGAGTTGCAAGTAGCAGCTTCTGCTGCTGCCTGCACCCTCCCCCACACTCTTCAGAATTCTCCGGCCCCTGGGCCTGTGACCACAGACAAAGGGGGCTTCAGGGATCTGCCACTCCCGGAAGGGGAGAGAGAGGGACACAGCCTTAGGCTGACTCAAGTTCTGACCTGAAATTTGGGCTGCAGAGCCCCACGGACCCTTCCACACGGGGGTTTGCCCTGGGAGCCTGGAAAGGACTGGAGAAATCCGATCCTTGCAACCTCCCTCTCTTCTAGCCTGGACTAATTGTTGAGGAAACCATGGGAGAGGGGAGAGAGACCCTGGGGCTGACCCTGCTTTGGACTCCCAGGTTTGGTCTGCCCTGTCCCGAGAGCCCTCCCAGGCTGGGTGGGGCTGTGCCATTGTTTGCCTTGGAGCCTGCAAGGGGCTAAAGATATACAAACCTTCCAATCTCATCCTCTACTAACAGGGACTGATTGTTGAGGATTCAGAAGGGAGTGGAAATATTTCCTAGCTGGGAAAAGGGGGGCGCTACGAGAGAAGTCTGGAGAACTGTCGCAGAAAGTTTGAATCACAGGGCTCCTAGCCCCCAGACAGGAAGCTCTATCACATTGATCTGGTCTGTGTCACAACAAATACGCTCCGACCAGGCATTGAATTGAGAGCTGCCAACAAGCGCCATCTCCAGGCAGACCAAGGAAGTGCACATAAGAAAATTAATAAGTAAGACAGGCTTTTCCTGGCCTCTATAGCCTCCCTGCCCAAGGCCCTAGGAAACGACTCTACAACCAATTACTTGGTCCAGTGCCCAGTTTTGAGCAACCAGCAGGACAATCCTAACAATCAAGTTGAGCCAAAAATCAAAGAGCGGTGGTAACTCACAGCCTCCTGCCACTAAAACCCCATAAAAGAGAAAGAGATAGAGCATCTAAGTAAAATACAAACTAACCAGATGCCTAAGCATCAGCAAAAGATTACGAGCCATACTAAGAAAATAGAAGACATGGCCCAAGAAAAGGAATACAGCAAAGTCCCAGAAGAGATGCAGAATTTGAGAGATCTAATCAGTGAGATGAGCACAAATTTCCAAAATCAAATTAATGAGATAAAAAAGAATATAGTTAAAGAGATCAACGACATCAAGAAGTCATTGCGCGAACGTAAAGAAGAATTTGAAATCATGAACAGAAAAGTAACGGAGTCCATGGGTATGAAAGACACAATAAGTGAAGTAAAAATATATTTGAAGCATACAACAGCAGACTCGAAATGATAGAAGAAAGAATAAGTGATACTGAAGACAGAGCAGCTAAAATTGAAGAGAGAAAAGAACAGAGAGAGAAAAGAATGGAAAAAATTGAGCAGGGGCTCAGAGAGTTGAATGACAACACAAAACGCAAGAACATACGTGTCATTGGAGTTCTAGGAGAAGAGGAAGGAAAAGGGGCAGAAAGAGTATTTGAGGAAACAAAAAAGAAATAAAAAAAAACAAAAAAAATAAAATAAAAAATATGAAAGAGTATTTGAGGAAATAATAGCTGAAAATTTCCCAACTCTCACGAAAGAAATGAACTTACATGTCCAAGAAGCACACCGTACCCCAATAAGAATAACTCCAAATAGACCTACGCCAAGACACATATTATTCAGATAGTCAAATGTAAAAGATAAAGAGAAAATTCTCAGAGCAGCAAGAGAGAAGCAAACGATCACGTACAAAGGACGTCCAGTAAGACTTTGTGCAGATTTCTCTTCAGAAACCATGAAGGCGAGAAGACAGTGGTATGATACAATTAGGAAACTGAAAGAGAAAAACTGCCAGCCGAGAATTCTTTACCCAGCAAAACTGTCCTTCAAATATGAAGGTGAATATAAAGTATTCACAAACAAACAGAAACTAAGAGAGTTTGCAAAAAAGAATCCACCTTTGCAGGAAATATTAAAGGAAGCCTTAGAACCTGAAAGAAAAAGACAGGAGAGAGAGGCTTAGAGGAGAGTATAGAAGAAAGAAAAGCAGAAAGGATAACCAAAAGAGTAAAAAGAGAGACAAAAATAAGATGACATATGAAAAACCAAAGAACAAAGTGGAGGAAATAAATAGTGCATTTTCAGTAATATCATTGAATGTGCATGGATTAAATTCCCCAATCAAAAGATACAGGCTGACAGAATGGATAAAAAAACATGAGCCATCCATATGCTGCTTACAAGAAACTCACCTCAGACACAAGGATACAAGCCGACTGAAAGTAAAAGGTTGGAAAAAGATACCCCATGCGAATAGTAAACAGAAAAGAGCAGGGGTAGCTATACTAATATCAGACAAAACAGACTTCAAATGCAAAAAAGTGATAAGAGATGTGGAAGGCCATTATATATTAATAAAAGGGATGATCCTCCAGGAAGATATAACAGTCATAAATATCTAAGCACCTAACCAGGGTGCCCCAAAATATATGAGACAAACTCTGGCAAAACTGAAGGGAGAAATAGACATTTCTACAATAATCGTCGGGGACTTCAACACCCCTCTCACATCATTAGATAGAACAACTAGACAGAAGATCAACAAGGAAACAGAAAACTTGAACAATATGATAAACAAGTTAGACCTAACAGACATATACAGAACACTGCATTCAAACTCAGTGGGTTATACATTCTTCTCAAGTGCCCATGGATCTTTCTCCAGGATAGACCACGTGTTAGGTCACAAAACAGCTCTCAATAAATATAAAAAGATTGAAATTATACAAAGCACCTTCTCAGATCATAAGGGAATGAAACTAGAAATCAATTACAGACAGGAAAAAAGGATATTTGCAAATGTGTGGAGACTGAACAACACACTCCTAAATATTCCGTGGGTCAAAGAAGAAATTGCAAGTGAAATCAGTAAATATATTGAGACAAATGAAAATGAGAACACAACATATCAAAACTTATGGGATACAGCAAAGGCAGTCTTGAGAGGGAAATTTATAGCTCTAATGCCTATATTAAGAAACAAGAAAGAGCTAAACTCAAAGATTTAACTGAACAACTTGAGAAACTAGAGAAAGAACAGCAAGCCAATCCCAAAGCAAAAAGAAGGAAAGAAATAATAAAGTTTAGAGCAGAAATAAATGAAAATGAGAACAGAAAAGCAATAGAGAAAATCAGCAAAACCAAAAGCTGTTTCTTTGAGAAGATCAATAAAATTGACAAAC